>CAWUHX010000459.1:0-141970 GCA_963922205.1 Romanomermis culicivorax
TTTGTTTCCCAGATCATAAATTACATGTTGATTTCTCACTGACTCAATCAATGCCTCTTAAAAATCTGACAATTTTTGTTGATTCGGTAATGGGTGAAATTCTGTCAATAAATATGGCACTGTGGACCTTCTGGAAAAAAGCAGGTAGACTTTTTAAAAGTTGACTCAAGGCACATAAATAAGTCTGGCTTTTTTCGCACAAGACAGGTTGGGATGTGCAATATGGATAAACAATTTTGGCTTTGCATAGAAAATTTCTTGGCTAATCACTCAAAAATCAATAAATTTGCTCAATTTATTTTTGGAAAAATCTTCAGAATCTAGTTTTCTCGTACTTCATTAGATTCAAAGGTTGGTATGAGTAACTTGTTCTGCACATAGAGGCCCTGCTATACTTCAACAGCTGGAGCCAGTCCAGGCTGGATGGCGCTGCATGAAATATTTTTAAACTAGTGCAGGTTGGTGATGGTTGTCACTGGTTGCAAATTTTTGCTGCTATACTTCATCTGGTGCTGGCTCTGAGATACCTGCTGCAAACCCACGAAAAAATCATAAAACACCAAGATGCATTTTTTGCACCATAATTCATATGTTATAGCATACATGATGGCTAGGGATTGTTCAGAAATTTCGATTGAATGTAAATTGACAACTGGCGCCAGCTATGAGCTACTATACTTCGTACAGTGACGGCTGGTGCCGGCTGGTACTGGCCATGGAACTACAGCAGGGCCTTAACACTGAAAAAATGTCATTTTCAATGCTTCTAAAAATATTGAAACATTTATTTTTCGGCAATGATTAATCTTGATCTTCTCTCTATTTCACAAAATATTCCAAACATTTTCCCATGGCTGTTCACCAAGTCGTTTTTGTACAAAAATGTTGTTTAAGCCATACATGTGATTGGGGTGAAGGCTATGGGACCCCCCCCCCCCAGAAATCGTCGACCCTATGGCTAGCCATTGGGCGACCTCCCCCCAGGATTTTCCAATCCTATGGCTAGCCATATGGTAGCCCTAGGGACCCCCATAATTTTAGTCGGAAAAATACTGAGAAATGCCATTTTTCATGAAAAATGTCAATTTTCGAACAAAAAAAGATCAAAAACGTCAATTTTCTTGGTGCTTCGTGCCATAAGTACATATTTTATCATTTTTAGACAAAAAATACTACTTTTTGAACCGGTTTTTGGACATTTTTCATGAAAAAATCGAATTTTTTTCTTCAGCGACCCCTCCCCCCCAAAATTTCAGAAAGTACTGACCCCGGGCCCCAAAAAAGTGCTTCAACCCGAGCTCCATTACATGTATGGTGTAAACATATTATCTTATATATCACTCAATAATTTATTCGTCATCAGAAAAGATTATACTTGTAATTGAGAGGGGTTTGGGGGTGGACTTAATCTCAGACCTAGTCGAATCTTAAACCCAAATGTCAGACTGCTCTTCCCAACATGGTCAAATCTATACTCAACTGCATCCCCCTAAACTTAGAAAAAATGACTTTTTTTGGGAACATTTTTGAACTTTTTTGAACTTTTAGGGACTCCCCAAAATTTTTCAAACTCTGGGACACCCATCCTCAAATTTTGGGTTTACCTCCAGCTGGTCGGACCTCTTATAGGTATGTTGTCAGTACTGGTTTTACCACAAAGAGTTAGATACAGAAAAGTTGCATTTTGGTGCATTTTAGAAAGTCTAAATCTAAAAATTTTCTGCCACTTCATCGTGGTTATATCTTTAATAATAATACATTATTTATTACCCAGCCCATGTGCATCTTTCAGCATGTCTATCTTCACTTACCATTTAATCTTAAGTAGTTTTCATCATCTCACATGTATTATTTCATGCTTATTGATGATTTCCAATATTTATCCTGCTATTTAATGAATATCCACATTTTTTCCTGGACACATTTTTTGAGAAAGACACGTCAACTCTATGAAAATTTTGAGGCGATTGTATCTATCTTGACCTAAATAGAATTTGAAAGCTTCGTCGACGTATTTTTGAAAAGTTTCTACTCCTCTTGCTCATAGCTTTTCAGCCAAATTTGTGACAACTTACGAATAAATTACAGGTTTTAAAATTTTTTAAATGATAAATTTGTAGAATTCATGATTTTTGAATAGAAAATTCGAATCTTATAATTGAAAAAATGTTCGGAAAATTGACTTTCCAGCATCACAGAATGTGAGTACCCCAAAAAAAGTTTTTCCAGCACTTCGCACCAGAAAGATTAACAAGTTTTTTGGGACGGTTGATTTCTCATCTAATTCAGGATTATTAAGCTACTCGATTGTTTGCGGGAATATTTGTTCCATAATGCTTGTAAATTAGGCTTTGAACTCGAGAATTTCAATCTTTTCTTGTATTTTGATTTAAACTCAAAACACTAGAATAATATGTCTATAAAAAAAATTTGAACCCTCTCCAGTAAATTTTTGGTGGCAAAGAAAGGTTTTTTGCACAAAAAATTGGAATTCCACAATGAATTTTGAGCGTTTGTGCCTGCAATGCCCGTTTTTTACTCTGTACTTTTACTTGGGACTATAAAACGTCCACGGGGTGGCACACAATAATGATACAGAAAATAATGTGAATGATAACAAAAACCACGAATACAAAACTGCCAACTGCTTTCTCAGGCATCTATGTAACCCAATTACAGCTTCCACACACACTTTATTAAAAACGAAACACCAATAAAAATCTGCTTATTTCACACTTTCTTTGCCTTTTATACTGCTTTTATACTGGAGGTGGGCTTTGGTCTTGCTTTCCTAACCAATTGTTACTCCCCTTACTTGCTTCTATTTACTGTATGCATCTATCCCATGCCTTTATGCTTTAATTCACCCTTATCTTCCAAGCTTACATGCTTCAATTTATCATATGCTTAGCCATGCCTACATGTTTTTAGTTTTTCCTGTGTTTTTCTGTTTTCCATGTGTCCTACCTTAATCTTGTGTCTGGGTCAGGGTTGTTGCATTTTCTACATGAGCAGGTGTTTTTACGCCTCTGGGGGGAATTATTGTACCTATAGAATCTGTGTTTTCATGTGAGTTATGAGGGCCAGGTGGCGGACGTGCAAATTAATTATGTATGTCTTAACTGGGTCAATAACAGCTTCTGGGTGTGAGACGTTCAAAACAGAACACTTCAGATGAATTTACGGGAATGTCAAAATATATAAACTCAAACATCCTTGAAACAATAAATTATAGAATAAATTTATATACAGTAATAAAATACACATACTGTACATTATGAATTACAATGATGCATTAGCATCTAGGTTACGTTCCCCTCTTTCTGAAGTTGAACGTCCTCATTCAAGGGGTCCGAGGGAGAGAGGGTTGTCGGGTTAAAGACTTGGAGGAATAGCAGAAATGGGGATTTGTTTTGGACAATTGACCCGCCGGTTGTTTATGAATGGGAATCGCTTTGACTGATAGTATCAGCTTTCTTAAGTTGCTCAAGTTTTTGTTTGATAATGCATCTTGCTTTTGCTGGTTTCCAAAAAAGGGGTCTGCGAGTGTGTTTACAATTATTTGTATCAATGCTGTAGGAGACAAATGTCCTGCAACCCACATCTATTTGTGATTCAGTGTAAAGGGAGGGGTATTTGGATAAGAAATTTATTAGCTCAGCTTTTTCTGTTTCATTCAGGTCACTCTTGGTCAACTCTACTATGCCTCTTACCCATGTGAATGTATTGAGCCGTTTCTGTTTGTCTTGGGTGGGGAAGTGAGATTGGGTGGGTGAATTTCTCTCTGGAAGGAGGCAAGAAACTGGGCCCATGCATGTGTCAGGATAGAGGATTGGGGGCTTGCTGATGACATTTGAGACAAAACTGCAGATACCACTATTTTTACTTCGGAAAATTCTAGCTGCAAAATGAACTTTATGATTTTTTCGTGCTTAGGGGGTAGGAAGAAAAGTTTTTCCTCCTGCGGAATGTGTAGGGGTCTGTGGTGAGGCCATGCAACACTGAAAACATCAGGCGTTCTTTTTTGTATGCTGGTTCAGATTTAGACGTCTCACTGGTTCCAGGATGTTTACGTTTCTGTGCAATTTTATAGTTTTCTGGTTGGGGGGGGGGGGTATTCATTTTAGCGTGTCACTGCTTTTTGGTGATGTAATTTTTGAAGTGCTGCCTATATCAGGAATGGGAATTCAAGAATCAAATTTGATCCATCAGCCCATGGACTTGATGCGTTTACCACTACACAATTTCACCAGAAAGTATAAATGCTATATTTCTTCCAGGCCCTTGATACTATTTTAACTAACAACTTCATTTGGAATAGCCTCAACAGCACTGCGCTCTTCAGGTGCAGCTGATGGATGGAAAGGTACCCACATACTCATAACAATTATTTATACAGTAGAAACTCAATGGCCATGAAGTACCAGTTGATCAATACAAACTTGATGGTATATCAGGTAAGGTGTGATTATCTAAATTGACTATTGTAGAAAGGTTTTTTGCACTGTAGAAATGTATCTTATTGGGAGAAAAACAATTTTTGAATTTCATGGATGTGCTTGGTTTGGCTGTTCTGAATGTATGGCTCCTCAAAATCAGTCAACTCCTGATGCTCAAACGAATGCAGAAGTCATTTACGAGAGAACAATAAAAAATTATATAACTGTGAAATGTGGGCAATGCTGTCATGGAACTTTGGGAGTGTGAATTGCTGCACAATAACCAAATGAAAACCTTTTTTGATGCAATCAAAATTGTAGAGCCAATAAATCCTGGAGACTATTCTTTTTTGAAAAAATACTTGTGTTTATTATTTTCATCATTTTTCCAAGGTCGAACAAATGCTGTCAATCATTAAATTGGAGACACTTCAGATGGTACACCTGCAGAAAAAATTGATTTATGTACCTTTGCAGTTTGTAATCAGATTTTGTCATGTATCTAAAAAGACCCCTGACCATATTGACATGAGGTCACTTTCACAAAATGCAGAAACAAATTTTGAAGGTGGGTACCTTGAATTTGTTGACCATATCAATGCAACTGGTGAAGAAAAATTCGGATTTTTCATTTCAAATTTCTATGAGAACAACCAAAGATCAAAATTTATCAAAATATAAAAAAAATTTAAGTTTAAAGAATTAAAACGAAGTAAAAATGCCCACCTTTAGGATTAATTGTGGCATCACATCAAAGTCATGGCAGGCTAATTCGACTAATGGTCACTTTAAAAACCTGACACATTTGTTTATTTTTCAGACATGAAAAATTTTTCACTCAAATCCGTCTCATGTTGATGCTATGAACATTTATAGAAGGGATAGTTGCTATTCCAGTTTGTGGTGGGACAATAAAGTCCGTTGTAATATGCCTGAGGTTTACAGTCAGTCAATGACTGTTGGGTTCTATGACTAAATTTGAGTTTTTTTTTGGATTTTTATTCATCTAAAATTCAATTTGGAAATTTTTTTATCAGGGATTTTTTTACTACAAAAAAGATTATGACATTTCAATGACATCAAAATACTCTCTCGGACCACTACACCCAGCTCCCCTGCTGACCTTCTCCTCGACCACCACTGGTTGCACCAGCACAGCTCCCACAACCACTGCTGCCCCTCTCACCTTGCCCTTGTCTGAACAACCCTCTCTCTCTAGAAAAACACAGAAATAAAAGAAAAACATGAAGATTGAATAAATGCCAAGCACTTAGGAGAAAAAATCATCCAGTTTGTCCCATTGTATACGTACTGGTTCATGAATTCAGGGTAGCTGTCATTGGCATGCTGTCAGGAAAAGCTTGTGCATAATAGCATGTGGAATGATAGCAAAATATTATCAGATTTCACAAAATTTAATTCGCATAGATGCAAATCAACCTGTTCTTCAGGAAAAAATTTATTCACAAAAAAAACAATTTTTTCGAGAGGCCCCTCCACTCACCACCATAGTGGCAGCCCTTCTTTTCATGGCTGTTCAAACAACTGTATTCCTAAAATGGCAAAAAGTAAAATAAATACAAAAAATTACAGGAAACTTATAATATAAGTAACTTTATAGATCAAAAAATCTTTTGGTTCAATTTTCTAGGCTAACTGAGGCACACAAATGGAAAGTTGATGACTCAAGCTCATGGTCAAGGCTGGAAGGCTGCTTCAGGTCTCGTTAAGTGGCATCCGGGACACCTGAAAGAACCAGTTGAACATTTGCTGGGTCAGTACTCTCATTGGGGATCTGGGAGATAAACCAAATTGATGCCATCACTGATTGATGAATGTAGCCATATGCCTTTGCTGCAGCCACTAATGCCAAAAGCTGCTCCTTTTGCCAGGCATAGTTTGCCCCATTGTTCTTTGAGAATTTTTACTGCAGGATTTATTCAATGTTGAAGGTATTTATCTCAGCTGAGTTGAGAAAAGTCTAATTTGCTGTTGTCCTTAGCCACTGAATCTGCTGGAGAAACATGATTCTGGTTGTTTGCATCAGAAATGTGAAATTTTATAATTACTTTTTAAAAAAGATATATTCAACAAAACTTCTACTCTGTCCTACATTTTGAAATGGTATATTATTAATAGGGTTGTGATTAGGGCTGTTTCGATCAAAGAATTTTAGTAATTTCGAGTTTGGGTTTGGTCCTTTTGCTTTTCCAAGTTCGAGTTTAAAAATTGGTCTGAGTCAAGTTCGAGTTCAACTTCCAGTATATTGAGTATAAGTGTTCATTTTGTTACAAAAATCCCAGTCAATATCATCATGCACCTACAACAGAACCACATAGAACTGTTTAGCATATGGCATAGTCACCAGGGTAGAATTTTATGCAGTCAATATTTGTGTCATACTTGCAGGTTGAAGCAGATTGTATTTTTTAATCAAATGCATTATTTTATATTACCACGTCAATTATATGTTTTATCTATTTAAGCAATATTTGACTTGACATCATTAATCAAATGCATAGAAAAAGTATTATTTGGGATGGCTGTGGAGAAACGAATGGCAAAGTGCAATTTTTGCAGTATGAGGCTCGCTCAATCATCATATTCATCTACAACTGACCTATGGCATCACTTGGAAGTCAAATGTCCAGAAGAATACAAACGATCATGTTCCAAGGTGGCAGATTAAAAAAATGTACAGTCACACCAGTCGAAATTTTAATTTTGTTTTAAAACCAATCAATTGAACCAGGGCCGTGCGCAGGATTTTTTCATGAGGGGGGGGGGGTGGTGGACTAGATTTTTTCACTGAATAGCCCCAGAAAATGTTGATCTTACGCGGATATACTGTGTGCATCACCGTTTTTTTTTCCTCGAAGATTTTTTCCACATGAGAACCGGACCCAAAATTTTTTTCCTCATTTTCCAAAAACTTTCCACATTTTTAAAAATGCTTATAATATGGCTACGGATGCTTTTTATTGCATTTTAGGAACATACCCAAGCATTTTGTTGTATTTGTAGTCAGAAACCTGCAAAAATGAGGAAAAAAATTGAGAAAATTCTGGTTATGTTAGTAAAAATGAGCTCATGAAGGATATATTGGTGTTCTATAGGAGCCGATAAAGCAAGATAACGATAGAGTTCTCATGAATTTATCTGCTATCAACATTTCTGTGATTCGGATTAGAATCATCTAATTTTATTTAGTTCTTGGTCCAGCTCGGAGCGCTGGACCAAGAATTTTCACTTTCTTAAATGCTGGAAAATGAACCTTCATAACGTTGGGAAATAAATTAAAATCACACTGATGAAGCGTAATTTGCCTCCCATTCCGGAGCGGAGCGCCGGAAAGATTTTCGGGTTTTTGTATTCTAAAACGCTGAAAAATAAATCTCTCCAACAGATAATTCATGAACAAATGTTTTGAAATCCCGTTCTGGAGTAATGTCTTCAATTTCCACCTTCAATAAACGCAAAAGTTCAGATTGCAAACATTTAAAAAATTCCAATCATTGAGAGAAAAAATTGAGAGATTTGATGAAAAATCTCTATTTTTGGAGACCTAATTGACTGTAAAGGATTAGAAAAAGAAACGAGCTAACTTGATTGATAGAAACTGTTGAGCATTAACTAGCAAGTCGAACTATATATGCTAACGGCCACACCTGATAGAATATAGTTATAATTATACCCATGACCAGCGCAAAGTGCCGGAAAATTTTGAGATTTTGACTTTTTAAAGTTCACCAAAACGCATCTTTTCGGTTTAGAGTTGCTGCCTCAATAAGGGGGGGTGGCGGCCCCCCTGCCCCCCTTGTACACGGCCCTGAATTTAACATCAAAGATCGTTTTTCTGCAATGGAACATTCGAAGAAAAAGATACAAATGGAAATGAAAAGCGAAAAAACTTTAGATGATGTGTTTCATAGTTTATCAAAAAAATTCATTTGCAATTCAGATAATTTTCAGATAAAAAAATGGATCAGCAGTGATGCTCATTTCAAAAAATTTGATAAAAAATAGCTGAAATCATAATTTTAGACGATCTACCATTCAGCCAGGTACAAGACATTCGTTTCTTGGCCCTTATGAAGAAAGTAAGATAAGAAATATGAATCAAGTTTTTGCTCAACTTGGTGTGCGCCAATTATCTATTTACAGCTACACATGTAGAGAACTGTTATATACTATGCTTTCTTTAGATTACTCCTTCATATAATTTTAAATCGCGCTGCTTCTACACAGAAAAAGTAGACAAAGTATATATGAAATTGCAAGAAAAAGTTAAATTAGAAATTCAAACTTTCATTTATATTGGAGTGTCTTTTATGACTGATATTTGGTCATATCTGATGGAATCGCTGTTAAAGTAAATGTGCATTACATGTATTCAAATATGCAGCTTATTTTTCGGCGATTAAATCAGTCATTGCATTTACCTTTCCTATTTTTGGCTTGACTTTGCATGGAATTAATGACGATTTCAAAAGAGTTCGATTTGTGTCACATGCACAATCACTTTCCGATGAAAGACACACTGCTGAAAATTTAAACCATCGTTTTGAAGAAATGTTAGAGAATTGGAAGATAGATAAAACGAAAGTATGATTATAAGTTCATTGTTATCATTCCTATTGCCATCTAAATACTAGACTAGATTAGTGAAGTTAATTAATATCATCAGGTTCACATGGTGCTATGTGATGGTGGAACTTAACAAAGTGTAGGTGAAACAAAATATGCAGGCAGGTTACACATATTGTTGTCATTTTTTGCTGTTATACATCAATTAATATATTTTTTATTTACTGCTCTAAAAGACCAATAAAGCATCAAAAGTAGCCTTGAGACATGCAGAAAAATTGCTGGGCATTCCAACCAAAGTGGTCCTGAAATTCAGAAACATTTGGACAACAACAAACAATCCGTACAAATCATCCAAGTATAATAAAATTCACACTCAGGTGTACATACATAATAAGTTACTAACTACTTTTAGGAATCAGTGACGCACTGGAATTATTATCTTGCAATAGTGTGTCATATTCATGAACTAAGAGAGGCAATTACATTGTACTTGGTGGAACAAAATTTAGTCCAATAGTCAGGTATATCCTGGAGTAACTTGGAAAAATTGATCATCGCCTTACAACCTTTTGGAGAAGCAACAGAAATGGTACGTAAAATTTATCATAAGAATTTCTTTATTCATATACTTGAGTTGTGCATGTTGAGAATCAGGATGAAATGATTTTGAAAAATGATTTTGATTTGTTAGGTTAATCAAATCTAATTTTAAATTTTTGTAGCTCAGCGCTAATAAATTATCAATTGCTGATGTTTTGTATATCAGACACTTGCTGAAAAAACGTTTCGAAAAGGATTTAAGTGGCAGAGAATTGGGAATCGGTACAATGATGAATGTCATTCAGAGTGGAATCACCAATTGATTTAGCAGTTTGGAAACTAATCTGCAGGTTTCTCATAATATCATTTGAAGGTCACTGCAGATCAAATATTTTTGAATTTATAAAAATTAATGTTTTTCAGATATTATGCTACTGCCACATTTTTACACCCTTGCTAAAAAAGGGAATATTTGGAACGCATTGATATGGAAAAACTTGTTATCAAAAAATCGGAACAAAAAAAATTGAAAAAATATACCCACATGCTTTTAACAGGGACAAAAAAAGAAAAAAACAGTTGAAAGTTAGGAAAAACTGACCCTGAGATATTTCAAAATGGCGAACGAATCTAGTGAAAGTGAATCTGAAAATGCCTGCAATTTGGAATTATTGCAGAGAGTTAGAAAAGGAAATTTCTTTGGAAATACTCAGAATGCAGACAATTACATGGTTAAATTTGAATTTTCATTTATAGGAATTGGAAACTTACAAGTCAATTAAAATATGAGATACTACATTTAAGATGATGAAAACTATTATATATTAAGTGATAAATGAAGTTAGACATGATAAAAGCCCCACCTGAGCTACTTAATGAATAATGATGATTATTAAAGTAATAACCAGTGCATAGCGCCAGAAAATTTTGAGAATCGGCCTCCTAAAATGCATCTTTTCAATATGAAAACCCCAAATTTTTCTTCCACATTTGTGGAAAGACCTCAAACATTTTTTCCACATTCCAGATTTTTCTCCACATTATAGTGCAAATGTGGAAAAAAACAGTGCCCCCCCCCCCCAACTGGTCCGAGGTCATCTTACAGACAGGTATGCTTCTTTGCCAATTTTTTCAAGTCTCGGGGGTGGGTATATGGTTGGCCAAGTTGGGGGGGACAGTCCCTCACCCCAACCCCCATGGTCTGAAGCCTGAGCTGGATGGCAAATAATTTTGATAATTGAGGATAAATAAAGATTAACTTACAAAGTTTTGAATTCGGTTGGACCTCCAAAATGCATATGTATTGGATCCCTAAAGTTTGTTTGCTAAATGGAAAAATAGCCCAAAATTGTTTTCCTTTTTTCGAATTTTTTTGTTAAAAGCATGATTCTGGAGAAAAAATGGTGGCTCCGCCCTGCAGAAAGGGAACATGATGAACTACAGTAATTATCGCTCTGGGGCGAGCCCAACAGCTAGTACTCTATTTGAAGTTTGATGAGGGAGACACTTTTTTCAAACAAAATTTCATCCAAATCTGTTCTGACACGATTGTAGAGCATCACAAGAGCTTTCGATAGCTATATTTTTATGGAAATGGTACAGACAGATATCGAGGAAATTCTAATAGAAAAACGTTATATGTTTTCTATTGAATGACATCAAACACTTGAATGGTCGGGTAAGGCACATAGTGAAAACACTGTGACATTTGGTTGTTTTGCCGCCTAGATGACAGCTTAGCATCGTATGATGTATGTTGAAAACATCCGCAGCTGTAGGTATTGTCGTTCCGTCATGTACCATTTGAATAGCAGCTTCTAAACTGGCGGTTGACCAATTCCCTTACTTGCAATTGCCATGTTTTCATTTGTATTCACACACATTTGCTTAAAAAGTGGAATAATCATTTAAAAAAATATGTGGTGCAAATTACCCCAAAAATCAAAAATTTCTGGGGTAACTTGCACCACTGCAAATTTTTAAGCAATTGTACAAGATTGAACAAAATCAGATATTATACCTTCAGTAGCTATCTCTTAGTTCCGATTGAAACAAAAAAAGCTCGATTGCTCGAATAACGAATGCTACAGGTTCAGAAGTTTGACAACTCATTTTTTTGTTTCTGGAAGTGGTCGGTGATAAATTGAATTAGCGGCCCAAATATTCAAACTGAGTAAGAAATAAAGATATTATCTGAAAGAGGAAGAAAAACTGTACAGGTAACCAATTTTATATAAAAATTATCAAAAAAAATGGAAGCAAAAAAACTCTTGAAAACAAAATACCAGGCAAGTGATGCAAGTTACCCCACTGGTGCAAGTATCCCAGTTGACCGTATACAGTAATGTGATATTACAAGGAAATCAAATAGTTGAGTGTAATAAATGATGTAACTTTACCTCTGGGAAACGACAAGTGCATCAGTTCCAATGAATGCAAAACATAGTCAGTGACAACTGGTGTCTTGAATTTTCAAAAAACGTCCTTTTGGCAGGCAATCAGCCCTCCATGTGATTCTCAAATAGAAAAAATACAGTCAGAACATACCAAAAAACTTACCTTGGAATTTATAGTAAACCAGTTATGGTCTGTTTTTTTAAAAACATTTCAAAAACTTGTATTGTAAGCAAAATCTTTCATACATAAGTTTTATGGTAAATATTTTTCTCAGAAAAATTTTAAAGGCTAGTCAAGCAGGTGCAAAATTTTTCAGTCCTGTGACATATAGTTCAGCAGAAAAAATGTAAAAATATATAATAGTATTTGCTTTCTGCTGCTATTATTTTACAATTATTTCAAGAAAAACAGACTAGAGTTAATTATGTAATCTGTGACAAATGTGATACGAAATTCTCTCTCACAACAGGATTGTTGATTTCTTCATTGAGGATTTGTTTTTCATCTGGACTTTTGTCATTGAAGGCGTTTTTGTTGCTCATTTGAATTTCTTTTTGATCTGTTTCTTCATCATTGTGCAGATTTGAAATGGCAAAAATTTTGGCCATCAATTGGCCCCTGGCTATTGCTTTGTCCTAAATCTGTAAGATTGACTTACTGTAAAAAATTGATGATAAAAAACTATTCTTAAATCTTGAAATATTACATCTTATTTCTTAAAGGAGTCTTAAAAAATGAGATTAAAAAAAGAGTACTGTGTTCATGAAAGAGGAAGTTTTACAGTACGATTTTAAGATTTATTTTAGTCTTTCTCACTTTTGCCAATTTTAATTTGATTGATACTGGGCATTCAAATTTTAAAATCTGCGCAATCCAGGGCTTTCCATTGATGGTCACCCATATTTGGTCCTTCAATTTCAATGTTGACCTGTTCTTGATTTTATGTACCTTGATGCCCAATTTGACATTCCATTGATTCAGTGGCCATTTTTAATTCATTTGACATAAACTTTTTTAGATGGCATTTGGAGCAATTGAGCAACTAAAAAAATCAATTTTGAATGAATAATTTGCAACTCAGTATAATCATAAAAAATACAAAATTCAGATAGCCAATAATGTGAAAGAAAGGATTGCTAAGTTATTTCTGTGTTTCAGATCAATTCCTAAATGAAAAACTACAGTATAGCTTGACTAGAAGGAAAAATAAAATAATTTCCTATCTAGGGTGAGAAAAAGTGAAGAAAGCACAAAAATACAGTAGCCGATAGCAAAATTCTGATGGGTCAGTATATTATACATTTGATTTTTTGCTTGATTGTTTTTCTGTTTTTTGTGATTTTATCAATACTGTAATGAAATGGATATGCAAAAGAAGCACTGACAATTAACAGAATCAGAAAAATGGGTCATATGGGAAGTATGAAGAAAATTTTGTGTGGATGGAAAAGGCATGGAGAATATTGTGTTGATGAGGTGTTTTGCTATAGTGGATGGTCTGGGAGAACAGTGCAGTAATATATAGTTGATGTGTGTAAGGGGTGCATATGTTTTGAATGAAACAGAAGTAGGCATTAGAAAATTTTGTGACTTTATAAAGAGCATAGTTGTATGGTAGAAAGGGATGGGGTATTTTGTTTCTGTGAGTTTTACTATAGGGGAAGGTGTCCAGAACAGCATATGGATTGATGTGGGTATTGTTGACTTTTTTACTGCAATTATGTGTATCTTGGTATGGTAGAAGAGGCATGGGGAATGTTGTGTTCCTGGGTGTAGTGGGTTGATTATTGTTGTGGGGAATCTGTCTATAGACCCATTATCTTTGCCATGAGCCTCTTTAGTTTAGCCTTCCTAATATTCTGGTGTACATAAATAAGAAAAAAATTGGAAAAAATAAAAAATGAATTCTGACAATTTCGAATTAACCCTGTCTTCAGGGGATTCCAAGAACATCATGGATAAATCTGTCAGTGTTTTTACTGTATCACTCAAGAAACCAATGATTCTAGATGGAGACTGGGAAGTTGCTGTTCCCAATTTGGTGGATGTTGGAGAATGACACTACATTCCAGCCTGAAGTGGTGCATGCCAAAATCCAAAAGCTGCATCAGTGTCCCTCGAGGTGAAGTACATTTATACTATAATTGCAATCTGCTTGTTCATTTTACTTATGTTCATGAATGGTTCCCCATGGTAAAGGATGGGCAAGTGGTCATCCTCAAGGCATTGGCCAGGTTGGACGGGAAAATAGCCTCTGCCACCACCAAGAAAATGCATTGCAGGTGGATGGCCCTGAACAGCACCAATGACGAGTCAAGATAGAGCAGTGGGGAAGACACTGCAGTGAAAAACTAGCTGCCCCTGGAAAAGAAGCGGTGTTAGCGTTTGCTAAAATTTTTTGTTTTGTTTTTTTTTGTTTTTCTCTGTCTTTTGAATCCACAATGCTGTACAGTTTTTTGTTTTTCTTCCTCTTGAACCTGAATAAGAAGTTTTTCAGGTACTTTGCATACTTATTACCCAAATTACCTGGGAATACAAAGAATGAGAAACGCAATATCAGCCAGGGCCACCAGCTTAGTGCCCAGTAAGTTCGATTAATTCTAACCAAGTGAGCAATTCCTAAGTGGCTGATCCCCAAGTGAGCTATTCCTAGGTGAGTGATTCCCAATTAAGTCAATTCCCATTTGAGTAATTCTCATGTGAGCAACTCCCAATTGAGTGAATTCCCAAGTGAGAGAATTCCCAATTGGGCAATTCCAAAGGAGGCATTGAGAATGTGATAAGACTTTCTTCCCTTCTTTACCTAACATTTTTCATTGTATGTATTTCCTTTTTCTTTCATTTCCTGAATGTATTGTTAATGTTTTTGTTCATGTATGTTTTAACATTTTCATGTTCTGACCCTGCTTTCTTTCTTTTCGTTTTTCTTGTCATGTATTTTTTTCTTTTTTGTCTATAAAACAATACATTACAAGTGTTCATTTTAAATAACCCTAATTGACTGTATACTTCCAGTACAGTTCAACATGCTTGAGTCTTTCATCTTTGTAAGTGAGTGAACCTTCATAAAAACATTAACAGAAGAACGAGGAACAAAGGAAACATAAAAAAACATGAAGACATTAAGAATAAGTGAAAAAATAGGTGGGAAGGCATAAAAAAAAGAAAGAAAACAAGGAGACAGTTGCAAGAAAGAACAAGCAACATAGTGAAAACAGCAAGAAAGACAGAAAAAAATTATTAAGAAGATCAAAAAAGAAAAAATCCAGGACATTCAAAGCACAAAACTGAGATGAAAAAGATTGAAAAAAAATCACAGAGGATAAAATTATGTAGAAAATAGAGCTTTCGCAATTGGACAAAAACTATATGGGTGGCTATCCTGATTAGGAATAAGAACCTGAATTTTTTTTCACAAGCAAATATGGAAAAAAACTAGATGAGAAGATAGGTGAAAGTGAAAGGAAGCAGAAACAGAAAACGAAAACATAAAAAACATACACAAACAAAAACACTAATGATACACACAAAAACCAAAGAAGAAAATACATACAAAGAAATACAAATACTGGCGCCGAAGGCCGGGAAAATTTTCAGGTTTTTACATTCTAAAAGGCTGGAAAATGAATCTTCATTACAATGAAAAGAAATCGGAATGAAACTTATGCATCGTAATACTTTTCTTTCGGATTTTCGTGCTCCAAAATGCTGGAAAATGTATGTTTCCAATCATACATGTAATGGAGCCCCGAGGTCTGGAGGGGGGTCAGACGACTTTTTTTTGGGCCGAGTGTCAGTAATTCCCAAAATTCTAGGGGGAGGGGTCTCTCAAAAAGAGCAAATGGATTTTTTTCATGAAAAAAGATTGAAAAATAGTAATTTTTTATAAAACACTGGAAAAATGTATATATGGCCCAAAGCGCCCCGAAAATTTGCATTTCTGACCATTTTTGGCTCAAAAATTGACATTTTTCATCAAAAAATGAAAATTTTTAGTATTTTTCTCACCAAAAGTATGGGGATTCTTAAAGCTGCCATATGGCTAGAAATAGGATTGGAAATACGCGGGGGGATGGTCACCTAACTATAGAAAGAGCGAGACAATGAAATTATGAGAAGTGATTAAAAACCTCAATTATCAGCAAATTATTGACTCTATTGACTCTTGACTGGATTAGTAAAATAGAGATGAAGTAATTCAATTAATAGGAACTGATGAAGGTTAATTAGTAAGGTAGATATGCTAACAGCTGCGCCTGATAGAAGGCAATAACTGTTATACTCATGACTGGCAGAAAATTTTAAGGTTTTGACCTCCTGAAATTCACCGAAATGAATCTTTTCAGTTTTGAAGTAAAAAAAAAATTTTCTTATGAAACAATGCACAAAATTGTTTCCTTATTCCGAAATTTTGTTCCCTAAAAAATCTATTGAGGAGAAAAATGCTTTCCAAACAAGATGATATTAAAAATTGTAAAGATTGATGGAAAATCTAATTTATTTTTCTTGCTACTAATGAAAAAAAGGTAAGGTACAATTCAGTTTATTGAAACTGTTGAATGTTGAGTAGTAAGTGGAAGTGGATGCTAATAGCCATGTCGGATAAAAAAAAAATTACCCTTATACTGATTGACCAGCGCTGAGTGCCAGAAAATTTTGTGATTTTTTTCTGTGAGAGACATGAAATCGGCATATGACAAAGTCGCAACAGCCTTGTATATTCATCATTGTAAATTCTAGAATAAAAATTCGGTCATTAGCAGAGAGTGCTAACGATAGAAAATTTTCATTAGCGCGACCCATGTTTTATTAGCACTGTGCTAAAAAATAAGCAGTGGTGCACAGCCTCACTGTTTTTCCTCCATAATTGTGCTTTTTATCGAAAAAAAAATCGAAAAAAGGAAACAAATTCCGCACACCTTCTCCATTTGGGAAAGAAAAATTTAGGGATCAAATACGTATGCATTTCAGGGCTGAAAAAAACCCATTTTGATATTTCGAATCAAATCAAGCCAAAAGACAATTCAAACTCCTGATTGTGTGGGGTATACTAAAGTATGGGACAAATGCATCATGTTACGTATCTCAATTCTCTGATTACGTAAACGCCTTCTAAAATATTCGTTTATTAAAATTTAATATCAAAAGGCTAAATTACAATGTGGATAAGGCAGGGGACACGATAAAAATTACGAAAAAGGGATGAGCAGGAGAATAAGAGCAACTGAGTGAAAAAGAAGCTGAGAAACTACTAAATATGGGGGGAGGTGAGATTCTATGGAGGGATAGGCCTCGTCCCGAAGATAAAATAGTGGCGGATAAACGTCGCCCTAAACACACACAACTGGACGGATGAACATCGCCCTCAACAATACCAAACAAACTGGATGGATGAGTGTCGTCCAAGCAAATACAAGCAACTGGACGGATGAATGTCGTCCAAGAAATACAAGCAACTGGACGGATGAACGTCGTCCTCAACAATACCAAACAAACTGGATGGATGAGTGTCCTCCAAGCAAATACAAGCAACTGGGCGGATGACCATCGTCCAAGAAAAACAAGCAACTGGACGGATGAACGTCGTCCAAGAAATACACAAAGAAATAAGGGAACACACCTAGCTGGTAAACTGAGACACTGCCAATTTGCGAAAATCTAAAAGAACTGACTTCTTGTTTTCCGTTCTTTTCCGAGGATCCAGAAAAAGAGGTGGGGTTTTGATGAGGGGAATCTCATTCCCTAGAATTGTTTATTGGGAATGGGAAGAAATCATTTGAAACTGATTGGTTGAACTTGCTTATGAGGGGTTCCTTGAAGTTGTCCACCCATAGGGTGGGAGTTGGTAAGTGGAAAAAAAGGGATTAGTAGTTCTCTGTTTTTTTGGCTCTTATTTTCCTACTGTAATACTTTCCATACATATTTTACGATTTCCGAGTAAATAATAGAACGAAAATACATTAATGGTTTTGGCAAATTAACGTAAAAATGTACAAAACAATAGGCTACTTAACCTACATTTTTCCTAATGGTAAAAATGGAAAAAAACAACTTAAAAATGGATTACCGTAAAATTACTACAATAAACTTTTTTTTAGTCAAAAACTTAAGCTTAACTTCATTTACATAATTTACAAATTCACTTATCATGACACCTCCCTTCTTTTTAAAGCAAATGTCCCTGTTTGGGCAGGTCACAATTTGATCGAAGCTGGTGAATCAGGTCGAGCAGAACGGTGGGTGGAGCTACGCTGAAATCAGTGGAAGGCGTTTTCTGGATCAGGACACCCTTGATTCTCATATTTTGATTGATTTGAACAGACGTTGACTTTTGGATGATACGGCAACGTATTGTTGACGTGAATTACCTCTTCTCCATCCGTTTTGGGTTATGGATCCATAGGTTGGGGTAGGATATCCGCATAATTTTGTGGGAACCAAGGTTTAGAGGGCCAACGAAGACGTTAGTCCTTGTTTTACTGTTTGGATGGGTTTGAGGACCAGGTCACCAACTTTATATTCGTGGTTGTGAGTTTTCATGTCATACTTTTTTGAATAAAGAGCTTGGCTATTTCTTATGCGGTCCTGGACAATGGTCAAAGCGGTGTGAAAATGATGTTTGACGTCATTGACATAATCGCTCATGTCTATGGTGTAGGGTGACGGTGGGGTTTGAGAAATATCTGATGGGAGGTCCGGTTGTCAACCATATAACAATTCAAAGGGGGAATAGCCAGTGCTTTCATTTTGGTGAATATTTTTGGCAAAAATGGCAAAAGGGAAATGGTCATCCCAATCAGTATGCCAATCGTCAACATACATCCCCATGCAGACAACAAGGGTTTGGTTTGCACATTCAACTTGGCTGTTGGCCATAGGATGGTAGGTGGTAGTGTGGACTTTTCTGGTTTCACAAAGTCGAGTTACTTTGGTCATGAGGGTGGTAGTAAAATCAGTGCCACGGTCGCAGTGCAAAATTTTGGGAGCTTTGTGTCTACAAACAATTTTTTTGACAAAAGCTTTGGCAATGGTAATTGCTGTAATATCGGGGGTGGCTATAGCTTCGACATATTTTGTGAAATAATCCATAAAAAGGACGATAAAACGATTTCCATGTTCAGAAAGGGTCATGGGACCAACACAATCAACACCTACCCTTTCAAATGGGCCTTTTACTTGGATGGGAACCAGATTAGCCGTAATTCTATGGTGTGTGGGCTTATTCACTTGACAAGGGTGGCATGATCGGCAATAATCAGTGATCATTTTTGCCATGTCCGGCCAAAAATACTTTCTTTTGGTAAGGTTGATCATTTCCAAAATGGCCGGAAAACTTATTATCATGGTTATCCTTGATAATACTTTGTTGGAGAGCACTAAGTACATAAAGTTTTTTGAGGGGGCCTTGCTGCTTATAAATCAGATCATTTTCGAGGGAGAAATTTTGAACATGGACAGGGTCTACGATTTCTACTTTTTCTTTGATTTTTCGAAGGATAGGGTCACATAGCTGCTGTTCTCGGAAATTTTTCAATATTTCTTCGTTTTCTGGAGCTTCTGCTTCTAAAACACTGTTGATGGGCATGGATTGCTCAGGACGGGACTGTGAAAAATTGTCAATATCAAAAGCAGAACTGGTGGTGGGAAGGGGAGTACGGGATAAAGCATCCGCATTTCCATTAGCTGTGCCTTTTCTGGGTTGGATGTTAAGCTTAAAGTCACTTAGGGCAAAGCCCCAACGGCAACTTTGGGGGGATGGGTTATTTTCTTTTTCCAAAATGCTTTTTACAGCTGTGTGATCAGTGTGGACCGTGACCTCATGTTGATAGAGGTATGGGCCAAAATGACGAACAAATTCAACAACAGCGAGGGTTTTTAGACAGGTTATAGAATATTTTTGTTCATGAGGGTTTAGGCTGCGGCTTGCATACCCAATGGGGTGTTCCTTTCTGGCAGATCCTATTTGGCTGAGAACAGCGCTTATGCCAGTGACACAAGCATCGGTTTGCAAAATAAATGGTTGTATGAAATCTAGGTGGGAAAGGATGGGTGCAGATATGAGGTGTTGCTTTAGGCCATCTAAAGCACCTTGTTGATCTTTTCCCCAGATGAAGGGAACATCTTTTTTTAACAATTTGCAAAGTGATAAGCTGATATTTGAACAATTTTGAATGAAACGACGGTAATAAGAAATCAATCCCAAAAAGGACTTCATTTGTTTTACCGTTTTTGGGGGGGGGGGCATTTTCTGAACTGCTTCAATTTTTTTGAGGTCAGGGGAAATTCCGCCGGCTGACATTATGTGGCCAAGATATTTCACGTGGGACTGTGAAAATTTGCACTTTTGGACTTTCAATTTTAGTCCTGCTGACTGCATTCGAGAAAGCACTTCTTTCAGCCTGTCAAGCATTTGGTCATGGGTTTTTCCAAAAACAAGCACGTCCTCCAAGTAGACAAGACAGATTTCCCACTCCATGTTGGATAAAAGAACATCCATGAGGTGCTGGAAAGAGGCAGGGGTGTTACACAGACCAATGGGTAGGAAATTAAAATGATAAAGGCCGGGAGGGGCTGTTAAAAGCCATTTTTTCTCTATCGCTTTCCTTGATTGGGATACTGTAATAGGCATTGGTTTGGTCAAGGGACGTGAAAAACTGCATGCCGCGAAGGGTGTCGAAAATATCATCAATTCGGGGGATGGGGTAACTGTCTTTTTTGGTGACTTTGTTTAGACCACAAAAACCTATGCACAAACACATGCCACCATCTTTTTTCTTTACAAGAACCGTGTTGGTAGAATAAGGGGATGTACTCTTGGAAATGATACCCTGGCGTTCCAAGTTTTCGACTTTATGACGAATAATATCCTTTCCTTTTGGGGAGGTACGAAAAAGGGGTCTCCATGCGGGTTTAGTATCCTCAGTGTCAATCACATGTTCAACCAAACTAGTGCGTTCTTTATTGGCTCTGGAGGTTGAGTATAGTTCCAGGAACATTGCAAGGGTGGACAAAAGTTTTTTCTTCTCGTTTGGGCTGATAGATGTTTGGGATAAGTCAACATTGGAGTTCAACCATTTCATTACATTATTGGATGTTAATATTTCATTGGGTGTGGAAATACACTGGGCTACCATTGCTGATTTTTCAGTAAAAGTTTGGATTGTGCCCAATCTTGTTTTCTCATATAGGACAACTGGGGCTTGGGTGGGATTGAAAATGGAAACCATGATATTGCCTTGAAAAATGGTGGAGACACTGTTAGCTGCGCAAATTCCGAATTTTACAGATAATTTATCACGTGGAAAGAATTCAATAGTTTTCGTATTTCCATGCATTTTTGATATGGGTACAGTAAACTCTGTGATGGTTCTGGGTGGAAGGGCAACAGTACCAGGCAAAGAAATTTCGCCTCGATGTTTGGGTGGGTTTTAGGTAATGCCTCTACATGGGACAATGGTTTTTCCAAAATGGACAAAAGAATTTTCATTGTTGAATTCATAGCTTTTGAAAGGATTAGTGAAATTGGCACCTAAAATAATAGGTGAGGGACAATCATCTTGTATTTGAACCACAATTGTTTCTTCCAAATCGTCCACTTTTAGAGTCACGATGGCCGAACCTACCAAGGGGATAGGGAGCTTATTTGCAGCAGTGGCCATGATAGTGGGGGAATTTCTCCAGACAAGGTCATTTATGGAGCTTGCAACTTTTTTATCCATGATCGAGTAAGCTGCACCAGAATCGACCATAGCATAACCAGTTTTTTGGTTATTAATTGTAAGCAAAACATGTGGGATTCTATCAATTATATCATTTTCGGATGCAAAATGAAATAGGGGAGATGGGGCACTAGGAATTGCTCATTTCACGTAACAAATGCTGCTGCTGCGCGAGTGAATAGCTTCCGAGTTTTGGGCGTGGTGGGCTACAAGTTGGAACTGGGCTTGTTCGAGAGTTGGTAGAGGAGGCAGGTCTTCGCTAGAATGGTGGGGATTTTCCTAAAGGGATGGGGCAGATGGCAACAGTGGGGCATTCTTTTGGTGCGCATGTTATGGAGGTAAAAAAGAAGGACAAAAAGAGGATGAAAACTACTGCAGCAATGCTTGCTATGACCACTAGACCATTAACGATTAATTGTAAGCGACCTTTCAGCAGGTTATTCAAGCCATCTGTAGCACTGTGGGCTACGCAGCCGATAATCCATTCCAATGATTTGGAATATCCTTGCATGACCTTTGACATGCCTTGGCCTGCTCCTGACAGGGCTTCGTAAATGACGGAGGGGTTCAACGACATTTCTGAAGTATAGATCATTATTCTATGCACATTAGCTTCTAAGCTGTGCACTTTGTACATGTACTGCTTCAAAAAAGCTAAATTGGAGAGGATAGATCCTGACTGATCATGAAAAATGGCTGGTGAGTCAAAATGAAAAACTTTGTATTTTCTATGCCAGAAAACTTGAACGGGTACTGTAGTGATGTGGGTGGGTCCAGTTTCTGTCATCCATTTGTCTCCATTTTTGTATATGCTTATGGGTGGATGATGGCAATCAATTTTTGGGCTAAAAGGAAGTAGATCAAAGGTGCCAGTGGTCACGAACCAAAGTGTATCATTAACTCTGACGGGCAGGTTTTTGTAACACGTTTCATTAACATTATGGGACGTAAAAATTTCTGGATCATTTAGGGATTTACATTTTGAGATGGTAAGAACGTCGCCAGTAAACTCGGCGATTATGTCAGTGCGATGTAAAAATGCACGGGCACCAAGGGTGGGGTGAAAATGTAAAAGTTGCCAAATGATGTCAAGATATCTTTGGGCTTGACGGCACAATTCTGACCAAACATTTCGGAAATTTTCGTATTCCGAGTCCAAAATTTTCTGTGTTAAGAAATTTAACTTCGCATTCACTGGGTCTGCGTTGATAGGGTCTGAATTTTCATCCCAATTTGACGAGGCGAGTTGGGTCATATTTTTAAGCACTAAAATGACTCCTTGGTGGGTTAGGACAGCTTTTTCAATTTTGGAACATTTAGTGTCAGCAGACCTTAGGGTAAATGCCCCCTGAAGAGCGTCTACGACAACATAATTATCGCTTAGGGTTCTGTTATATATGCCTTTTAGTTGGAGGGAACAAGTGTCCTTGAATTTTGTGTCGTCCCACAAAATTATACCATCAGTGAGAGTGCACTGTCCGGCTAGAGGCTTGCAACCGCCGGTGTCCCCTAAATCGGTGGTCAAATGATCAGGTTCCCAAAGGGCAACATTACCTTCTTCGATAATCAAATTTGTTACTGTAGTACAATGATCACTACAGCACCACTTAAAATCGACTTTTAGTGGATTTCCTGTGCTCCAAAAACAGGGGGAGACGTCGGTCAATTTTTTCTTTGGTAACTTTTGGTGAAAAATTCTTCTCTGCACTCGGATGGGGGAATTGGGGCAATTTTTGAGTCCAGGACAATGCCTTTTGATCCGAAAAATCCCATGTTCATACAAATAGTTCTCGTACGCATTTGACATTTGAAGGCAGGGGCGGTATCTCGTTGGGTTTTTGGAATATAGACATCGGCCACTATTTTACTAAGATGGGCAGGGGAATTAGGGGCTTCACATTGGACACTTTTCGGGATGTCAATTGCATGACTACACCTAGACATACCACATAATTGAAATGTGCCATTTATTGGCACGAAAAAAACGACAAGAAAAATAAAAAAGAAATTATATTTGGTAAACAAAAATTTTAATTTCGCCACAGTCGGCGTTGGGTCTCATCAGGCTGCGTTGGTGATCTCGCCTGAACAAAAAACGAATTCTGGGTTAAGTTGGGTTGTGGGGATTCTTTTGTATATTCACCATCTTCCATATCGTCTGCGTAGACGATCTCAACTTAAAATCCGGCCGGTGATTTGGGGGTTGGTGGGCGAGTGGATTGGGCTGACGCTGCTGATGATTGTGACGGGAACCGTTGAGGTCCAGCAGGTGGCACACAACTGGACGGATGAATGTCCTCCTCAACAATACCAAACAGACTGGATGGATGAGTGTCGTTCAAGCAAATACAAGCAACTGGACGGATGAACGTTGTCCAAGAAATACAAGCAACTGGATGGATAAACGTCGTCCAAAAAAATACACAAAGGAATAGGGGAACACAGGTAGTCGGTAAACTGAGAGGCTGCCAATTTGTGAAAATCCAAAAGAACTGACTCCTTGTTTTCCGTTCTTTTCCGAGGATCCAGAAAAAGAGGTGGGGTTTTGATGAGGGGAATCTCATTCCCTAGAATTGTTTATTGGGAATGGGAAGAAATCATTTGAAACTGATTGGTTGAACTTGCTTATGAAGGGTTCGTTGAAGTTGTCCACCCATAGGGTGGGAGTTGGTAAGTGGAAAAAAAGGGATTAGTAGTTCTCTGTTTTTTTGGCTCTTATTTTCCTACTGTAATACTTTCCATACGTATTTTACGATTTCCGAGTAAATAATAGAATGAAAATTCATTAATGGTTTTGGCAGATTAACATAAAAATGTACAAAACAATAGAATACTTAACCTACATTTTTCCTAATGGTAAAAATGGAAAAAAACAACTTAAAAATGGATTACTGTAAAATTACTACACCAAACTTTTTTTTAGTCAGAAACTTAAGCTTAACTTAATTTACATAATTTACAAATTCACTTATCATGACACATCACAAAACTCCCTCTAGAAAGGGATAGCCACTTTTTTGTTGTAGGGGAAAATGGCTGAGCAAATTTTTCCCATGGATTAGTCATTGCTAAGGGTCGTTGTTCTAGGCATAGGTTGACAAATGATTTATGATGTCCAACAGGGGGTGAAACAAAACAAGGAACAAAGGGATGTGGCCCAACAAACATAATTGTGGGCCTAGGACCGTAGTCAAGGTAAGATACAGTAGGAATGTACAATAGAACAATTTGTTGTCTATAGTGGACTGTAGGAAGATTTAAAGTTGATTTTGAAATCCAGATTAAAAAATGTTGAATGATAAATTGAAATATGTCTTTAATGAGTTGTATATTTACTTTTTTTCGGGGCAAAAAAGTGATATCTTTGTCACATTTTTAGACTAAAAATTCATGTGACTGCAACCTAGAAAATTCAAATTTTTTCCTAAATTTTCATGAATTAATTGGTCTAAAAATACGAAAAGGTTTGAAGGAGCTCAAAAACACTTGAATTAAGTATCTATGAGCATTTATAACCGAAGAAACGACTTGGGTAAAATCTGGAAAAAATTTTTGACATCAACTCTATTTGGTGAAAAAGCTGGTGGGAAAAACAACAGTGACTCCAAGCTTTTTGCATCATGTCATAGACGACTTTTTCACAGAAATGTGTCAATCGCCAGAAACGCTCAAAATTTGTGGTGTCTTCAAATTTTGTTGTGCTGAAACAAATACTACCCATGTTTGACACCAGGCTTCTCTGGAAAAAAACGTATTGAAAAATGTTACGGCATGTTACAGTAAATATGGATAATTTGAAGACAAGTACATACATGATCGTTTCGAATTTACATGTTGAAGAGCAATTTTTGGTCGATTATGTGCATGCATATTATTTTTAATCTTCTCTATGTGTTTCGCTTCCAGTTTAGAGATTTTCTCAAACGGCAATTTTTCGCTCCTCGAAAAGTGAGGATTTTTCTCTGGTGTCAATTCGATTTCTCTCCCTTTTCGTTTATTCCCAAAAGTGCATGCTGTATTCCTGTGCATATTATGAAGTGGTCATTCTTTTATGAGGTCATAATTTATGGACAGGGCTGTTGTTTGGAAACTAAAGCAG
This sequence comes from Romanomermis culicivorax, assembly GCA_963922205.1. NCBI lineage: Eukaryota > Metazoa > Nematoda > Enoplea > Mermithida > Mermithidae > Romanomermis > Romanomermis culicivorax. The sequence continues at coordinate 25,785 of CAWUHX010000459.1, forward strand.
TATCGAAATAGTATTGGGTCATAGGGAACTTTCCAGTGGACAAATGGAATTGAGAAAGAGATCTGTTTTTCTTTGGATATGAAAGGAAAAAACTGTTATAGAGGGCAGTCACACTGCATTGATTATTTAACTCACTACCACTATTATTTCCCTACTGCTTTAGTTTATAAAAGAGAACAGCCAGGTGCATGCATGCACATAATTGTGTGAAACCTCGTTTTTCAACCTGTAAAATTGTAACTATTTCCAAAATTTTTCCAAATTCAAATATAACCTACTTCCTGATTGAAAAAGACTAAAACTTTCCATTGTCAAAAGGAACAAAACCTATCATGTATTTACTTGCTTTTAAATTACCAAAAGACTAAAACTTTCCATTGTCAAAAGGAACAAAACCTATCATGTATTTACTTGCTTTTAAATTACCCATATTTACTGTAACATGCCGTAACATTTTACAACATGCTGTTTTATTTTTCAAGAAAAGTCTGGTGTCCAATATAGGTAGTGTTTATTTTGACAAAAATAATTGAAAAATGAAAAAAATTTTTGATTCTTTCCGGCACATTTCTGTGAGAATGTCATTTATGATATGATGCAAAAAACTTGAAGTCACTGTTTTTTCCCTGCCTGCCTTTCCCCAAATGGGGAAAGGGGACAGAAATTTTTCCACATTTTCCCCATGCCGCTTTTCGGTCAAAAATGCTCAAAGATGCTTTAATTGAGTGTTTTTGAGCTTCTCCAAACCTTCTCGTGTTTTTAGACCCGTTAATTCACGAAAATTTAGGAGAAAATTTAATTTTTCCAGTTTGAAGTCAATTTTTAATTTTTAGTCAAAAAATGAGGCAAAGATATCAATTTTTCTGTCAGGAAAAAACGTATAAATAAAACCCATTAAAGAATGTTTATCATTCAACTTTTTTTCTCAGTTAATCATTCAAAATTTTTTGATTTAAATTTTTAAATCAACTTCAAGACGTCCTACAATCTAATATAGACAACAAATTGTTCTATTGTACATTCTTACTGTACCTTACCTTGGCTTTCGTCCTAGGTGCACACTTTTATCTTCTTCCTCCTGCGTCCCATTGTTTTTTGTTCTCTCTCACGGACCTGTCAAATATTGTAAATCATTTGTCAACAGGACTTATAGCAATCCCTAATTGTCACTCATGGGAAAAAGTTTGTCTCCCATTTTCCCCCTAAAACAAAAAGGAGGGTATTGCTTTTTGAAGCGAGTGTTGCTGTCCATTCGTCCTGTAATGTAGGAATTGATGCTGCTAGACTCTTTGGAGTGACTATTCTTCATTCATCCTCAACTGGGGTGAGGTATTGTCAAGGAGCACACGATGAACATAAAAATGACCATAAAAATGATAAAATTATGATATAAACTCAATTACTGAAATTTACTTCCTTATTATGTTATATTATCTTAACTTTTTATTATAAGTTCTCATGCATGATGAACGCCTAGCCAAAAATTCTCCAATGTCTCCAAGGAAGGTGTGCATTTTTCTGGCCTCTATGCTCATTCTTCCTTTGGAAGTAGGTCTACTAATTGTAGTTTCTATAGGAGATGAACAGTTGTGCGCATCAATCATTGTTGGGAGTAGATATAGTCCGTTTTTCTAGCATATTCTAATTAATTAAAAGTGTGTTGCATCTTTTAAAATGTCAAAAAATAGACACTTTAAATCGAGGAAATTTCAATTTTTAGACTATACTTACGTACTAATAAAAGGTGGGCTCACCTCTGTTCTTTATTATTGCCGGTATCACCTTATATGGTCTATGTACCGAACACATTTTTCAAGGTCTACAGTTTGCCAATATTGTTGACATATGGCGACCAATTTGTTCAAAGTTGTCAGTTTTATTTTAGTCCTAGGATATTCCTAAAATGTAGAATAATTTAAAAACGATTATAATTAATAGTCACATAATATGTATGTACCGAATGTACTGCTTCATTTCAGCCCTAAGGTTCTAGGTACGACTGATGTCAGGGCTCTCCACGGGCATTTTCCACCAATAGATTGACAGGCTTTTGTAGTATTTTTCAGCCACTAATGATGCATGCTTTGGATCTGTAATAGGAAATTTTATTTGCTCATTTTATTTTATTTAGCTACAATTTGTGCTCACCGTTGTCCAGCATGAACTTATAATTGCCATCGTAATGATATTGTGCAAAGGGTAATAAACCCTTCTTCAAAACCATGTTGGTAAAAAAATCAGCATCCATTATACCTGTAAATATTATAAGGTTGGTGCACCCCTTCTTGGAAACCCCCCCCCAACAAGTTTGGACTGAGGATGCTTAAACTTACAGTTGACCTTGGACTCAGAAGAAAATTCAACTTAAAACATCAATTAAAAAAATCTTTTCATAAAGTGAAATATCTTACTGGAAACCCTGCTCGATGATAACATTTTTTCGACCATGTTTCCAACTGTATTTTAGATTCATCTGAAAATATTACATCCTGAAAAGTGTACCCATTCTCAACCTCCCTCATCATTTTTTCCACCCAATCCAAATGTAATGTAATGTTTTTTGGATGAATGTGTTGGCAGTGTCTTGTGTTGCAGTACAACCAACCTTAAAATAAAATGGAATAAAAAAAATACCTAAAAAATATTATTTAAAAATAACCTTATGTTTTGCAAGCTTTAATTACCAGCCTCACGGACATAATTCGTCCACAATCTTCCAAAACTTTTGGGAGCTCTTTGGTCATTGTTTCTGGGTTTTCGTCCAACGTTTCCTGTATAATTGCCAAACCAAACTTGACGATTGTTGATGGACGTCCTGAATTTGGAGAGTAAGCCACCGAACCCATTTTATCATATAAGTTTATAATATACCAAACGGTAGATTGGTTGATTTGGCAGTGGCGAGCTTTTAAACTTTTCCAAATTTGGTAGGGACCCCATCCCATGTGCTTCAGTTCTTCAACAATTCATAGACCCAAATTATTGCTTGCACATCAGGCCATATTGAAAAAGGAATGAAATTATGAAAAGTGAATTATCGTGATGTGAATATTTTTATTGGTATCATGTTGATCAAGGAATCAACAGATGAGCAGCAGAAATATAGCAGACATATACATCAAGCTTCATGTCAATGTACACATTGTTTCACATTTTTATGGTCATCTGGCCTACTAGCAGCACACAGAGAGGTCAAGAAACTTGATAGGCAAAATGTGAAAAATAGCATACTGTAGCTATACAATTTTTTTCTGTACAAACTTCATATACAAACTTAAAGTGTGGTCCAGCTGTTCAGAGCTTCCATACAAGCTTACAGTGTGGTCCAACTAAGCATTTCGCCCATAAGACTCATTGAAGAAAATAATTTATGATTGTTTCTAGTCTAATTTTTGGTTTCCTTATTTATATTACAGTGGGAGATCAGTCTGACTTTTTTCCTGTACAAACTTAAAGTGTGGTTCAGCTGTTCAGAGCTTCCATACAAACTTACAGTGTGGTTCAACTGAGCGTTTGGTTTTGCAGATAGGGCTGATTGCAGAAAATAATTTATGATTTTTTTCTGGTCTTATTTTTGGTTTCCTTATTTTTATTTCAGTCCAAAATCAGTTTGTCTAGCAGTCAAGACGTTTTCTCCGGCATTCTCTTTTATTATTTTTTAAGCCCAAGGCTTCTTCATACTTCGTCAAATTACTCAATGCTTCATCAAATTAATCAGTAGTAGTACATTATTATACAAGTAGTACATAATTTTAATGTTATTTATTGAATTCTTACCATTAAGGATTCGATGGGGCGGCAATATATCAAGGTTAAGCGGTTGCAAAATGATGTCAAAATGGACAGTCCTTTCAACTTAGTGTCCCGCAACACATTGCATCAAAAATCCCCATTGTGCAATGGGGACTGCATACAGTGCACATTGAAATCGAAAATGTGGAATTGCAAAATATTCGATGTGGAACTGAAGCAATGGAATTCCACAATGCCAGTGCCTATGTCTGCCAATATGCTGAAAAAATTGTTGAACCATGGCCGCCAGGGCCTACAAAACCCGTTAAAGTCCTAGGAGTTGGAACCTTTGAGAGAAGGGTAAGCTGCATATTAACTTACAGTAGACTTTGGGATATATACATACAACATATAATGAAGGAATCTCAGAAGGTGGCCACTAGCAAGGCCTTGGAAAAATGTGCCAATTAGTGGCGCCTGCTGATGATCTGCCCAATTGTGACCCATAGGGCATAATGGATTTTGAGGACAAATACGATGAAGTAAAATTCTCAAATAAAAAATTTAAAATGTAAAACATGTTTTGATGGGTGGTCTTAATTTAGTCATATTTACATTAAATACAAAATACTAAAACCTGTTTTTGAATTTCAGGAACGATTGAGGACTGTCATCAACTCAACTGAAGAGTGAAGCATGTCTGAGGCCCTCAAATCGAAAGTCCACATCTACCATTTTGACATAATTATTGAACATTTAGAAAGACACTTGTTGAACGGTTGATGAATTTACATTGCCAGAAAAAGTTATAGAATTTTTAAGGATGATGTTGATGGTGGTTTCAGCAGCGCCTGTGTAGTATTTTTCTGTCAACTGCCTTTGGGGACAAACGATCAATTATCAACAACCAATGGCCTTCTAAAAGACATATTAATGGCCATTTGGGAAAATATGGCCAAGTTGACGAAAATATAAGATTTATTGTCTGTACTACAGAGGACAAGTAAGTTTCTAAAACATTAAAATAAAAGTTTTAGAAAGTTACCAACAAACTTACCGATTACATTAAAATAACACATATCAACAGACAATGAGGCTGCCGCAAACGTCAATGCGGCGCAGAGAGTACATTTGCTCCACCCATTGAGATCAGTAGAGGACATTGTAAACCATGTCAGATGGTGCAGCAGTTGCTATTTAGAGCTGGCCATTTACATCAAGAAATTGACAGTGATGCTCGCCTCTGAAGTTAGTGCAATTCTTAATACTTTAATTTAACTTTAATTGATATATTATTATTTTTAATGTTCTGTTTTTGTATTAGTTTTTTCCTCATATTTTCTATTTACTGTTGTAGGCGATTTTCAGTGACAATATGCTGAAGAAATCAAACCTCTTCATGCTCAATTATCAGAGCAGTGCCATGTCATTGCCCACAAACAGCATCCACAAATTGAAAGAAATCATACATGGGGCAGTGGGGCAGCAACATAATATCGACAAGGAATTGGACTTCGAGCCCATGTGGCAGCAGGCTGTTTGTTCACTGCAGAAGAGATGCTACAACTTGCGGCAGAAGGCTGTAAAGATCCTGATGACGCGCCAATTGGTGTGTATGGCCATCGATGACAAATAAAATTTTGTTTTATTTGTATGTGTGTCAACCATCTTTATAGTACATAAGTGTAGTCTAAAAATTAAAATTTCCTTGATTTTATTTTTTATCAGTTTGTCCATGCATGTGCTTTTGGGTCCCATCGCCCTGGCTGGCTATTACAACTAAGTGATAGCAGAAGGAAGCACTATTTTCTGCTTTTCATACTTGTAAATTCATTTCTTTGTATTGAGCTTTGGATTCATTTTTAATGACTTTATACTTATTGTCAACTTTTTCCTATTATTTTTAGCTAAACGTTTAGAAAAAATGAGGGATTTTCTCAAAACTATGGGATTTTCTCCTGTAAGAATATTGTGCTGAAAATTGAAAGTCTTTAGATCATGGAAAAAGGGCCCGAAAAACCAAACTTTTTGGTGTACTTATGAGAAATTTAAATTTTTTATTTATAAAAATTCCTCACACTCTTCCATTTTGAATTTCTTCTATTAATTTTTCAGCTTTCGATTTATTTTCAATGACTTTATACCCATTGTCGAATTATACCTATTGTCAACTTACTCCTATTATTGTCAACCATTTAACCAATTTAAAGTGTCTTTATTTTTTGACATTTCAAAAGATGCAATGCACTTTCAATTAATTTTTTCCTTTCCTCCATTTCGGTTTATCCATTTTCATCCACTTGTGATCTATTTTTTACGGGCTACTGTCTTGCCTTCCACTTTCATTATTTGGGAGAATTTCTAGAAAATGCTGGAAAAACAGACTATATATACTCGTGACAATGATTGAGGCACACGACAGTTCATCTCCTACAGAATCCACAATTAGTAGACCTATTTCCAAAGGAACAATGAGCAAAGAACCCAAAAAATGCCCATCTTCCTTGGAGATGTTCGAGAATTTTCAGCTAGGCATTCCGAAGAAGTGGAGGATTTTCTTGAAACTAGGGAATTTTCTCCCTAGTTAGAATAGTGTGCTGAAAATTGAAAGTCTTCAGATCATGGAAAAAGGGCCCAAAAAACCAAACTTTTTGGCCTACTTATGAAAAATTTAAATTTTTTATTTATACAAATTGGCCACACTCTTCCATTTTGAATTTATTCTATTAATTTTTCAGCTTTCGATATTAGCTTTGCTTTGTCGCGCTGCGCTATCTTTTTCAATCGATCCTCACACTTGACTGGCAAGACTTTGAGCATGTGGTGGCCGAAAAAACACTGAAAACCAAAAAAATTTATATTTCCTTTAATTTTTGGTCGACCCCGATCAAAGAAGAAAGAAAAGAAACGAACTTAATTAATACTACTTTTAGTTTCAGTTTTCTTTCCAACTGATTTATATGCTTTCCATAGTAAATTTCATCATCACACTGAAGTAAATGAAGTAAAACATCAGTAACTCAATGATACATGTCATAAATTGGGATCCAAATTAAGAAAGAATAAGCTCAGGTAAAACTTCAAGAATTTATCTGTGGGGGAGGCCTGTTGACTAGCTCATGAGAAGCATAAGTGAAATCTGAAAACCGGGATTAACATGCTCCTGGAATTAACTCCATCAACCTTATTTACCTGTTTACCACGTATGACATGTATGAATGTGCATATAGCACAGTTCATTATCTAGCATGACATACATAAGGCACTCGTGCCACTTCAATGTCTAGTTTTCTCGTCTAATAGGTATACTGTAAAAACCCATGTACGTTCATTGTGGACTGTGTTGTGTTAAAGTACTTAGTGCAAACGTACTGATACAGTATGCATAAGACGAGAGTAAATGTTTGCCAAGGAAGTATATAATAAAATAAAAGGATAAATGATAAAAAGATAAAATGCTAAAAAAATAGATTGCCTCCATCTGCCACTGCTATCGATAACCCTGAGGTTTTGCATGGGCACATGTAGGTGAGCATGCAAAAAAAGGGTGCAATTAAAAATTTGGAAAAATGTAAGTTAAAAAACTGAATAATTAATCCAGAAATTATTAATCACAGTAAATCACAGCATCACAGATTGGTAATGAGATCATGATTGATAGAATAATACAACATATTTGAAAATAAGGTAAACATAAACATGCAAGAAATAGACTTTAACATGCAACAACAACAAACTTACTAACTGAGATCTAACTCCCTACGCCTATGGAACATTTGACATTGAACGGGAAGCCACCAGCCTGATCGCCAAGTCTCCCTCTGCCCAGCCTGCCTCACACTAACTTTTGAAGCATACTCCATCACTGCCATCGTCATTTAAATCATTATCAATACCACCATTGTTGTTGTTGTTGTTCTTGAAAGTGCTGTCATGGTCCATATTGCCATCGTCCAATGGAGGTTCATTGTCGTCGCTCATCTCCACATTAGGGTCTCTGACCAGTCGCCTGCCCCCTAATATGTAGGAAAAATTAATCATAAACCTATAAATTGTAACCATAGTCTCTCACATCGCTTTAAAATTTTTCTCAATTTCACATCTCTTCAAATGCATTTATTTATCAAGTTAGTTTTATTCAAGGACACCTATAGGAACATGTGCTCAATCAATACCGAAAATTCATACATTTGAAATTCAAATCAATTTAGTTTAATAATAAGTTCAATCATCAACTTTTTTCCATATTCAGAATTTAATTACATTCAGGTAATTACATATATTTAATTTCTGATAACCATTTTTGGTTTACTATAATTTCCCAGCGCTTTTAGTTTTACAATTTTAGAATTTTAGTTTTTTTTACTATTGAGACATAGGCTTCGTTTGCAATTAGCGATTTTGCAAAATCCTGGTCGGCCAAGCTGATCAGAATTTGAAATTATTCAAAAAATCAATCAAAAACCTCCCAATTCTCATTATTCAAGCCTCCCACCAATACTAATTAAAATTTAAAAAACACTTTGTTTACAATTTGCAAATTTGCAATTTTTTCCCATTTGCAATTCTGGTCGGCCAACCTGATCAGAATTTGAAATTATTCAAAAAATCACTCAAAAACCTCCCAATTCTTTTTATTTAAGCCTCCCACCAATACTATATAAAATTTAAAAAATTTTTGCAATTGTTTTTGTATTTCCTATTCTGATCGATTTTGCAATTTTTTTTGTATTTTCTACTCTGGTCGGCTAATTTACAGCATCACTATTCACCCTTAAAAATATATCGTGCAAACAGAGTAAGAAACAACACCAGCCACTATCCTGTTGTCTGTGGAAATATGACCTCGTTTCTGAAGTCAAGTTTTCGAAGTGTTATAGTCGAATTAGCAGATTAGGATAGGTTGAAAACACACATTGTCATCTTTTTGAGCATCAAACAATTCAACCATAAAGCCAGTCTAAAAATACAAGGAGACAGAAGTAGACAGTTTTTGACATTGACAACTCTCCTCCAGCAGAGGACAATTTGCAGATATTACGGCTGGTTGATCCATGCTGAACCTTGGCTGGAGAATAAGGAAAAAACAAGATAATGAGTACACATACATATTCTATAAGATATGATTTCTAGGCAAATAATGACCTTGCAAAAAGAGAAATTCTTGAATACGTATGCAAAAGTCACAATTAACTAATACTAAAGTTTGTTAAAACACCAAATTGATGAATTTATAAATTGATATCAGCTATATGATAAATAGAAAAAAGAATCAGAAAGCTCCTCAAACAGATTTTTACTCTCAACTCTATTTAAAATTTTTAAATTTCTCAAATGAATTAAATTTAAATTAGAGTAGAATATGTCAAACTCAAAAAAAATTTAAGGACACACAGAATGACTAACTCATTGAAGGAAGACACATTTTTACTATATCATGCCTTATCCATAGAGCATCATGTATGTAACATCTATGTATTTCCAAATTATATCACTTATATTTTTGAATACATGTTCAATTCCATTTCACATCTTGATTGTCTTCATTTCACTATGTTAATTTTTTCAAAACAAGTTTTTTACAAACAAAACATAATTAAAAGTTTTCCCCAAAAAATCCTTTGTACATTTTTTAAGCTCCAGCATAGAGTTTCTGATACATGTTTTATTGATTTCCAAGTCACATTTTATTTATTTTAGGGAAGTTGTTGTCATTTTTGGAAAATTTTGAGCGATTTTATTACAAGTTTTTTAAAATTATCGTGAATGTTGATATTTCAGAAGAATATTTGCTATGCAAATTTCTTAAACCTATTAGTTTTGGCACACATTTCCAGTGTAGTTTTATTTATTTTCAAGATTCTCTTATCATTTTAAAAAATTTTCTTCTCTTTCAACTCTTCCATTTATGTCCAAAAATTACTATAGCATTCTGTGAGGTTGACCAAAAACTTTCTTTCTCAACAACAAATGGTTGACTGCACCATTAAACCCACTACTAACCTTTCTGATGGCTTTTTTATGTCCTATACATGTGCCTCCATGACATAGTCAATCAATTATGTTTTTGCATTTCTGTTATGTCATCAAAAACATGTGTGTCCAGTGTGTGGTGGACAAATAGCATTTTTTATGTACCTTTGTTCAACATATATATATGTCATTGAGATCTGTAACACCACTTTTCCTTCATCCTATTTCCCTAGGAAACTCAGGCTACTGTTTATGGTGCCATTTATACTGTAACTCACCTCCAACATTGCATCTTACGACTATGTTAGAGCAGAAAAAAATGATACTTCCATTGCATATTGTTCAATGTCACACCAATAAAAATGTGCCTTTGAATACTGTATACAACCGCAGGCGAGTACACTATGTGCCAGACAGAAATTGACCTGGTATCATTAATTATCTATGCTACCTTCTCATCTCCCCATTCAATGCTAATCTTGGGTATGTGACAAACCACACAATACCAAAAAAATAATGAAAAACTGGATGACATAATATTGATCCATACTGAATCTTCTTTAGGGGAATGAGGAAAAAAACAAGATAATAAAGACACATATATATTCTTTAGGAAATGATTTCTAGGCAAATAATGATTTTATAAAATGAGAAATTGTTGAATATGTATGCAAAAGTCACAACTAACCAATACTAAAGTTTGTCAAAACATCAAGTTGTTGAATTTATGAATTGATATCAACTATCAAATGAACAGAAAATGGAATCGGAATGCTCCCTAAACAAAATTTCACTTTCAACCCAACAAAATATTTTTAGATTGAAAAAAATTGAATTTAAATGTTTACTCTCAACTTTAAAATACATTAGAATCTGCCAAACTCGAAAAAGTGAAGGACATACAGAATGACTTACTCATTGGCCAGTTATTCTTTTAGTGTACTTTGACATAAAACTTTACTCATCTATTTTCTGCACTGTATTGAAGAGTGAACAGAAATGGAGGTCGAATGCAAATTTTGATGCTAATTGTAGTCACATAAGGAAAAAAAGTGTACATGCTAAAAAATTTTCGTTTTTAATGGAACATTGTTCATTGATGATCAGTTCTAAGGATGGCAATTTCATATTATATTATGTCTTATCTACAAAGCATCTATCTATCTATGTATATGTATATGTATGTAACATCTATGTATTTTCAAATCATATCTCTTTTATTTTTGAACTCATGTCCAATTTCATTTCACGTATCGATTGTTTTCATTTGTCATTTTGTCCACTTTAAATCATGTTTTGTTAATTCTTCGAAACAAGTTTTTTTTAAACAAAACAAAATTGAAAGTTTTTCCTAAAAAAAATCCTGTGTACATCTTTAAGCACCAGGACAGAGTTTTTGGCACATGTTCTATTGATTTCCAAGTCACGTTTTATTTATTTTAAGAAAGTTATTTTCATCTTTGGAACATCTTGATCAGTTTTAATCCAAGTTTTTTAAAATTATCATGAAAATTGATGTTTCAGGGAAATATTTTCTATACAAATTTTCTAAATGAAGACATACTAGTTTTGGCACTTTTCCAGTGGAGTTTTATTTATTTTCAAGATTCTTTCATCATTTTAGAAGATATTCCCATCTTTCAACACTTCCTCCTATGCCTATAAAAGACTATAGCATTCTGTGAGGTCCACCAACAACCTTTTTCTCAACAAGAAATGGTTTACTGCATTAACCACAGTTTTTTCTATATCCTATACATGTGCCTTGGTGATGAAGTCAATCAATTATGTTTTTGCTCTCCTGTTTTGCCTTCCAAAACATGTTTGTCCATTGTGCGGTCAGCAAATAACGTTTTTGTGTTCTGCTTACCTTTCTTCAACACATATGTGTCCAGTGATATCAGTAACACCTCTTTTTCTCCATCCAGTTTTCCCTAGGAAACCCACACTACTGTTTATGGTGCCATTTAGGCTGTTACTCACCTCCAACATTTCCTCTCACTACTGTGTTGAAGCATAAAAGAATGGTACTTCCATTATGTATTGTTCAATGTCAAACAAATAAGAATATCCCTTTGAAAATTGTATACAAAGGCAGGGGAGTGGACTATGTGCTATATACAGTGCCAGACAGAAATTGACCTGGTATCATTCATTATCTATGCTACCTTTTCATTTCCTCATTCAATGCCAATTTGGGGTATGTGACAAACCACACTATACCAAAAAAATAATGAAAAACTGAATGACATAATATCAATCCATACTGAATCTTCTTTTGGGAATGAGGAGTAAAAAGACAATAACGACACATACATAATCTATAGGTAATTATTACTAAGGAAATAATGACTTTATAAAATGCGAAGTTGTTGAATATGTTTGCAAAAGCCACAACTAACCAAAACTAAAGTTTGTCAAAACATCAAATTGCTTAATTTATAAATTAATATTAGCTATTAAATGAACAGAAAATGGAATCAGAATGCTCCTCAAACAAATTTTTACTCTCATCTCTAAAAGAAGTTCTTTAAATTTTTCGAAAAAATTAAATTTAAATTTTTACTCTCAACTATAAAACGCAATAGAATCTGCCAAACTCGAAAAATTAAAGGACACACATAATGACTTACTCATTGAACAGTTATTCTTCTGGTATACTTTAGCATAAAACTTGTACTCATTCAACTTATGCATTGTATTGAAGAGTGAACAGAAATGGAGGTCAAATGCAAATTTTGATGCTAATTGTAATCATACAAGGAATAAAAGTGTGCATGCTAAATAATATTCTGTTTCAATTGAACATTTTCCATTGATGATCAGTTCCAAGGAGGACACATTCTCATTATATTATGCCTTATCCATAGAGCATCTATGTATTTATGTATATGTATGTAACATCTATGTACTTTCAAATCATATCAGTTATATTTATTTTGAACCCATGTTCAATTCCATTTCACATTTTGTTCATTTTGAAATTGTGTTTTGTTCATTTTTCAAAACAAGTTTTTTAAAAACAAAACAGAAGTAAAAAATTTTTCCAAAAGAAATCCTTTGTACATTTTCCATGTTTGAGCCTAGCATTTTTGACACATGTTTCACTCATTTCCAAGTCACTTTTTATTCATTTTGAAAAAAATGCTGTCATTTTTAGAAAATTTTGGTCAATTTTAATGCAGGTTTTTTAAAATTATTACAAAAATTGATGTTTCTGGAAAATACTGTCTATGCAAATTTTATATGTGCAGGAATATTAGTTTTGATACAGGCCTTGATTATTTCCAGTGGAATTTCATTCAGTTCAACCTCTTTTATGATTGTTTTTGAAAACCACCAACCTACAAAATCAAGCATTTTTCTGTAAAAAGCACTACCTATTGCAAGCTCTGCCATTTTCAATGCATTCAACCTATCCCTGTTAGTCTTCAGGTCAATACTTTTTCTATAGAATTTTTTTTCTTTTCTTTTCTTTTTGCAGGCACAATTTCCTTTAAGTACAGTATGCATGCTCTCTTTCCTTAGTCCATCATATGCACTCTTTAGATAAGTATTTTTTTCTACACATTTTTGCTTTTTGTATGCTATATGCACTCTGTCCACACTTGAAACTATTCAAGGGACATTCAACCCTGTCGAACAGATATGCTTAGGAGGCAGCATGAAGAATCCACTAGTTGATCACCGATGGATTTGGATCAAATGTTAGATAATTTTCACATTGGATTAGTCTAAAGTACTGCCTTTATTAGTGGCCTGATGAAAAAAGCAACGAACTTCACAGTTTCTGTGAATCAAACAAAAAGACAAAAAAGATAGCTTCACAAGCATGTTTTTTTTAATAAAAAATGTGGATAAAAATCAAAAAGCTGTCTTCGAAAAAGTTCAGTGGTTGACAATTTTCACGGGCCTGGGAGGTGTTCAGGTTCTGAATCAGGTGGGTTTGCATTCTAAACCCTATGTGCATGTATGTTTTGAATTATTTCATATTTCAGGTCAGACAGTTGCAAGGAATTTCCTCCTGGCTGGAAAGACTTGCCAAATACCCATCATCAAATTTATTCCATGTGACTGTTACGGATTAGGTATACACTGTTTCAATTTCACCTTATTTGAAGAAATATTCACCCATTGGGAGGAACTTAATCAAAAATAACATAATTGTTGATGAAACACCTGTTGTAGATTGATGATTCAAACTTTGATGAACAGGGCGTCAGAGTTTGGTGGCTCCAATGCTGCTGGTAACATACTTTCAATGATAAGAAATGAAAATTTTCTGCCTTACATTCTACTCAGCGATTCTATTGTTGAAAACATTCAATTTGACGATTATGGCATTTTTCCATGCCTGATGCAAAATTAGAAGAAATAGGATGTCGCTTGCAAATTTACCTTCAAAAGCTTTGATCCTATTTGGCAGAACTCACAACATCAGTAATGAAAGTGGTTTTTACAACATGAAATATAGGCCTCTACAATTATAACCTTGGAACACAGTGATTTAAAATAATTCTGTTCCGAGCAAGAGGCAAAGAAGTTATTTAAATTGAGTTCAGCTAATTAAATTCATCATACTTGAAAATGAATCAGATTAGTTCTTTCAATGCATCTCTATATTCATAGATGCTGGATCTGGTGAAGATAATTTAAATTTAAATTTTAAGGAACCAAAAAATTGTTGTGTAAAAATAGGCTTGTGAAACACTGTGCTACGCAATGAAATCATAACTAAGTTTTAGGAGCCGAATGGCTCCTGGATCCAAAATTTTGGGAGCTATTTCTATATTTTTAGGGGCATAGGTCCCTAAAATGACTGAAAAAGCTTGTCTGTCAGTCAGGGAAAACATATCCTTGAAAGACTAAAAAATTAAACACATTTCTGCATCTTCTCTACTCAATGAAGACTGAAAATATATAAACTGATCAAATTAATTTGAGTTCTTTCTCACTCATAGATTAACATTATATATTCACAGCTAACATTAACAGGAAAATTACCACATATAATGAAAAGCTCATCCGAAATTTCACAGAAGTAGATAATGTTGCAGTATGGTCCATGCATGCAAATTTTTTTCCATCTATGGTCTTGTTCGAAACTGATCCCTTGGATTGGAATTGTGAAACTCGATTGTCCACCAAAGGTTGGGCCCTGCTTTCTAATACAATCAAGAAATGCATTGAATTGTAAGGTGTGAACATTAGCAAACAATGTGTTTAATTACACAAAAATCTGTAAAAACATTACTGAACAATAGGGAGAATATATTACCATATATTACCTTAAGCCCCATATCCAGAATAATTTAATAAATCCATAGAAGTAAAAATAGAATGAAGCTATTTGGTACAGATATGTCCAGCATAAGGTCCAATGTGATAATTCCAGGAAAATTAAATTCACTGCAGGACAGTATGCATGAAACGTCTGGCGCAAAGGCAGGAGATGACAATTCCATGGATGAATTCCTAAAAAAATAACTTAATGTAGAAAATTTGTCTTTGAGCACAAAAACTCATTCACCAGTGTTTTCCTGCACCCCACTTTCTGCACAGTGCAGAAAAGCCAAAAAAAGTTTATGAATTGCTGTTTTCTCCTGTTATGTCATGGAACACATGACTCATAAATTCTGCATCAGTGCAGAAGTCATAAAAAACATACGTGTACCAGATACCCAAGGTATGGGAGGAGAATTTTCGGGACCATGGGGGGTGGGTTACTGCTTCCTTAAAATTTTAGTTGAAGAGGTCTCTGAAGGAAAAAATCGATTTATTCACCAGAAGATAATAATTTTTGTCTTAAAAAACAGCAAAAATGTATTCATGGCACAAAGTCCCTAAAACTGACGTTTTTGACTTTTTTTGTTCCAAAACTGACATTTTTCTTACCAGATGGTCACAATGACTACCAAATGCACTCCCCCCCTCAATTACATATAATATTTAAAAGAAATGCATGAAGCCCAAAAAGTCTGCACAGTGCAGAAAAAGTGCTGTCATTCCCTAAAAAATTCTTAGTTGAAATCAGGAGGAAAATAAATTATAGTCTGACTCCCCTGCCTGAAAAATGGCAAAGCATTTTTTCGTTGAATCCATTTGATTGGCAGAGCTCTGTTAGTTGTAACAGCACAGGTCACATGAAGGCCAGAGTTGCCTCCAGTGAACAGAGGCTATATCTTGCTCATAATCAGTCTTTGTATGCTCTGGTCAACTGCCAGCTAACCACCGACAGCATCATCACAGATGAAAAAACATTATGTGTCAAAAAATGTCTGATGAACAATATAACATATGAAAACACAAAGTATAATGTGTAATAGTTCAACTTATCAAGAAAAACATTTTTTACTCACCCTGATATACTCACACTGAGTAGAATTCGGCAAATGCTGCATCCACCGATGCAGTTACAAGTATAGCACAAAAAGCTTATGAACTGTGTTACTGTTATGTTATATAGTAAAAGGAGCCTCCATGTCTTTAAATTTACTTCTTCAAGATTAAGCATCCAAGCATCCCAAGGAATCCTGCTCAAATTTTTGTGAATAAAATCATCATAGAAAAAAGAATTCCTTTTCATACATGAAAGATGCTTCAAAATGATTCCTGTAGTGATACATTGAACCAATATGTTCATATTTTGAATGCTCCGAAGGCGCCCAGTCAGTACAGGAATATTGAAAATTTCTTTCAATGGGTGGACTGAATAGTTGGCTAATCTTTTAAAAATTATTATTGGTGAACCATCATGTCCCACGGATTTTGAATTTTTAAATCTTATAATTTGGAGCAAAATATCATAACTGAAATTCTTATTTCTGCTGATCTATTTTTATTTGAATTAAAATTTAAATCAGTCCCAATTCTATTATCTTTTGTGAAGACTGAGAAGAAAAAATTATTAAAAGCTAGAAGGATATCTTCAGTTTCTATTAATAATTTATTACTTTTTCTTAGAACTGAGGTTTCTTGCCCGTTAGGGGCCAACTGTACTTCACCATATGGTGCTGTACATGTGGCATGGCACATTGACCCCTATGAGCATTATAGAATTCTTCAATATTTATACAGTGATTTAAGGCATATGACACAACAACATTGCACATTTTTAATTTCCTGGGTCTCCATAGATTGAATATGATTTATGTGGCTTAATTCATACTCTTCACAGCCTGCTGTGTTGCCTTAACGCCCACACAAACGAGCTTGCCATTTTTGTACAAAACTATCCTCCTTTTCCTGGTAAATGATTTGAATATCTCAAGTCATTTAAATTTGAATTCATGAAAGCTTTGTTGGCACTGAAAAACCTAAAATTCACTTTTTCCCTTGGACCTGATGGTCTGTGTGCCTACTTTCTGGAAAAGTTACACCTTGTTCTTGCTGAACCTCTTAGTATTATCTTTGAGGTTCGTTATAGGACTGGAACATTATGTGATTTATGGAAAACATCATACATTATCTTCAAAAAAAGGAACCCTGGCAAAGTTGAGAACCACAGGTTCATATCACTTTGTTGGGTACCATGCAAAATCATGGAAGGAATAATTAATAAGGATGTTGCAGGTTATCTTGAAAGATGTGCCTTATTCAGCAGTAGGCAGTTTGGATTCAGAAAAAATAATTAATGTGTCTTACAACTTCTTGGATGTAAAACTAAGTGGGTTAAGAAGTTGGATGATCAAGTTCTTGTTGATGTTGTATACATTGATTTTAAGAAAGCATTTGATACTGTTTCACATTCAAAGCTCTTACAAAAACGAAAAGGATATAAGATTGATGAATTCACAATAAATTGAATTCCTGACTTCCTTACAAATAGAACTCAATGTGTAAAAGTAGGTAATAGCATTTCTGCTCCAACTCCAATAATTAGTGGTGTTCCTCAAGGAAGTGTGTTAGGTCCAACATTGTTCCTGATATTTATAAATGATCTTAGTGATATAATTAAAAGTGGTTTCTGTCTATTTGAAAATGATGCTAAAATTATTAATGATGCATGTAATACAGTATTAATCCAGGAAGATTTAAACAGTTTCTAAAAATGGTGTGAGGAATGGCAACTTAGTATGTCATTGCCTAAATGTGCAGTCTTACATTTGGGAAAAGTCCATTATATCAGTACAAAATTAGAGAATGTGATCTTGATGCTGTCACTGAAATGAAAGATCTTGGTGTTTATGTTGATAAAAAACTCAGTTTTGTTCTGCACTGTGATTACATAATCAAGGAGGCTTCTAGAGTATCAAGTCTAATTTTTTAATGCTTCTACTCAAATATAAATGAATCAAAAATCAGGGCATTTAAAACTTATGTCCGCCCAATCCTTGAGTATGGTAGTCCTATTTGGAATCCTTCTCTAATGGGTGAAATATAAAGGGTAGAGAAAGGTCAGAGGTGGTTCACACAACCATTATATGGTTTTAACTCTAGGAATTATCAAGAAAGATTGGAATCCACCAGTATGCATTATCTTGAATTTAGGAGACCTATAACTGATTTATGCTATGTTTATTCCATAGTCTGTAACAGCATTTTTGACTCAAATAATTTTTTGTATACAGTAATTTTAATTATTGTATTAACAACTCATATATATTATATAAGACAAAATTTCATACACAAATACTGTGAAAAGATTTTTGTAATAGATATATTGATATGTGGAATATGTTACCTAGTCATGTTACATCTGCTGTTAACGTTCATGTATTCAAAAGACAGTGCATTGCATTTTTGAGCTTATATCCGCGGGATACTAACCACCTTTATGTTTGTTATGATATTTTTTTCTCTATTCTTTTCTGAATTTATTTTTTCTAATGACGAATAAATCTTTATCTCTCTTTGAACTTTCATAACATGCAACATCCTGGAAATACCAGCAATTGTGCTTTGATTTTTTTCAATTTTTTCTTGGCTTTATTTTTCATTACAATATTTACTCACAATTATTACAATATTAATGAGGTATATCTATATATCATCATCATATTTTCATACAGGCTCTGGAGTTCATCCTGATCTCAAAAAAGGGGTCTAGCACTGCAGATTTTTATCCATCTCTCTAGTGCCTTGGCCAAATGCCAAGACCCCATCAATTTTCTTTTACCTGTATGATGATCTAGCTCATTGGCCACTTTAGCCAAAATCTTCCATTCCTGCTGTAGTGATCATTTATTCGACCCCAAAAATATGAGGCATACCTGGCCACATTTTTTTTCAGTAAAGGTCTTTTGAGAAAAGTGCCCATACTCAGTGTAGCATTTAAAAAAATATCCTCCATTATGAAAAAGTGATGAAACAGTAGGAGGAAAAGATTGAAGACTGAAGACTACAGAGAATTTACAACATATATACATGAAAAATGTTACAGAATGCTTGCAAATCACATTTCACTAGTTTACTGTAGGCCTGAGGATGAGTGCCTGTCTATCAGCTAGCTGCTTCATAAGTACAGCCATGTCAGCTCCCTGTAATGCCTTATTGTATTCTAGACATTTTGGCACATTTCAATAGTAAATAATGTTTTTCCCTGAGACAACTGGAGCTGTTTTTTTGACAAAAATAACACTCTTCAATCTTCAGGGGATACATGGCTCTCCGCAAGTTTGGAGCACAGAGTTCAGTAGGTGCTTTAACTTTTTTCGACTTGACTCTAGTTAATCAAATGATCAAGACTGATTAAATGAGAGACTTTTTTGCCGGGCTGATGAAAAGTTGTGCTTTGCATATTCTCTTGCAGCTATGTTCACCATCATGTGCCTATAGTTTTTCATTGTACACTGTGGGTCTATACAATGCATGTGGTGCTGCATGCCCATGTCAACGTCCAGTAAAAATTTGGATACAACCAATGGATGGGTAGAAACATATTTCATTTTCTTTTGCCACTATGTGCTAAATTATATTCACTGGCAATAAAGTTATTTCTTTGGACGTCAAGTACAAATTAACGCAATTATGGCTTACAAATGGGAAAATGATGAGCAAGTTACGACTTGGCCACAAAATTGTCCAAAATCATGTCCAACACTTGGATGGAGTGGGGCGCAAACGAATTGCCTGGCTGTACAATTTTCTGGGATGAGATTTTTGATAAATTAAAAAACTTCAACAAACAAGGTCTCCCTACTATTCTCAGGGTATTTTAATTTAACTCTATACCCTTAGTTGGACAAAACAGGAGGAAATCTACAGAACAAAGGTAGATCAACTTCGAAATTCTGACAGTTTCTAATGAACTGTGATTTTAAAAATCTAGCCAGAAAAAGGTTCACCTCATATCAATTTAAATCATCAGTTGGTTGCAGGTTGGTTTACTTTTTTGCATTTGACAGATCAATTAATGAATTGGGACATCATAAGTGGAATGCCTTCAGAACACAATGGAATATGTTTTCAACTAGCAGGTAAAACTTTCAAAAAACGAGGTCCAGGATTTTTGCATTTCAATAACACTCTAACAGAAGATGAGGTATATAAAAAATTGCTGGCTGAAGTAGTCCAAAGAACTCTGAAGGAAGCAGGAGAAAATAAATCAGATGCTGCAAAAACCTGGGGTATACTCGGTTCAAAATCAAAATGGAAACAATGAAATACTCAAAAGAAAAAGCTAGGAAAGCCAAGAGCTATTAATCTGAGCTGAGAAAAAATATACAAATCTTACAGGAACGAATGGATGAATGTGAAATTGAGAGAGAAAATGAAAGATACATCGAATTAAAAACAGAACTTAATTTGATAATGGAAAGAAAAGTAAAATTTGCTCTGGAAAAAGTCAAGATTAGATGGAACTTAATGGGTAAAAAGCCAACTAGCTATTTTTTGAATATGGAAAAAAGAAACTACAATAATGATGGATGCACAATCGAAAGTCTGAAGAAGATCTCAGAAAGAATGTTTGAATATCACAAGAAATTGTATCAGGAGAGAAAAGTAGACAAGGTAGAGCAAGGATATTACTTTGAAAAAAAATATGGAAATATATTCACAAATCACTGAGTTAGAAAAAGAAATGCTGGTAAAAAAACATGAGTGATGTGGAATACTTGAATACTTTAAAATCCATGAAAAATGGGAAATTGTCTGGCGATGATGGGTTAATGGCTGAACTTTACATGAACTTTTGGGACATCATAAAGAAGCTCTTGCTGGAGTGTTTAAAATTTAGTTTAGAACAGGGAAAAATGACTGACTCCCAGAGGAGAAGCATAATTACATTATTACCAAAGCCAAATAAGGATAATTTAGATTTGTCAAATTGGAGGCCTATATTGCTACTAAATGTAGATCATAAACTTCTAGCAAAGACAATGGTCTCACCTCTAAAAGCACTGATAAAAACGATTATCAATGAAGATCGAAAAGGCTTTGTCCCAAATTGCTACATAGGCAAAGGCATTAGGTATTTGATGGACTTAATTGAATTATGTGACTCTTCAAATATTCAAGAATACTAAGCAGCTTTAGATATAGAAAAAGCCTTCGATTCTCTAAACAGACACTTCATATTGGAAGCACTGCAAAGGTTTAGTATAGGAGGGCATTTCTTGTCTTGGATCCAAACACTTTATAACAAAGCAGAAGCAGTGGTGGTCAACCAAGGGTATTGTACAAAAAGGTTTGAACTTGAAAGAGAAGTGAGACCAGATTGCCCTATCGCACCTTATTTATTTATCTGTGTAATGGAACATACAGCAATCCGTCTGAGACAATCTAAAGCATATAGAAGCATACTCATTGGAGAACAAGTGCACAAGGTTTCAATGTAAGCAGATGACACAACAATGTTAGTTAATGATGAACATGACCTAAAAGAAGCATTGAACCACATTGCTTCATTCTCAAAGGTATGGAGAAAACAAAAACAGAAAAGAGAAACTGGGTGAATGCTCGCTGGTTAGCACAATAAATTTATTGGGAATACATTTTTCTTATGATATAAAAATCATGTACGAAAAAAACTTTGCTGAAAAGGTGGAAAAGTGTCGAAAAACATGTAAGACATGGACAGGCAGAAAATTGGCTTTCTATGGAAAAATAACAATTTAGAACTATGTAGTAATCTCGAAGTTAAACTATAGCCTGATTAACATGACTGTTGAAAAAAAAACCACAAAAAAATTGAAGAAAATGCAAAACAGTTTTATGTGGAATAATACAAAATCAAAAGTAAAATCAAATGTGACAATACAAGACTATGATAAAGGAGGGGTCAAAATGCCAGATATGGAGGCAGTTGTGATCTCACTGAAAGCTAAATGGTTATCCTGACTGATCAATTCTCCTGGAAAATGGAAGGCAATAGGAACAAGATGCCTTGATAAAATAGGGGGATTGCGAGAAATTATTAACACAAATTTTAGTCTGAAAACATCAGATGTAAGAATCTCGCCTTTCTATGAACAAGTGCTTCAAACAAAAAGATATATTCCAACACATTTTTGTATTGAAATATCGATGCCAGAACCAGTATCAATCCAGAGGATAAACAATAATTGATTCATCACTAGTGAGAAAAAATCAATGTTTATCAGAAGTCTGGAAAATTCGAAATACAAATACTTTTTTCATTGGTTAGACGAAAATTGGGCTATCAAGAACAAAGAAGCTTTGAAACAGGATGGGTGTACCATTAGATGGTTCAATTACATTAAAGTAATCCATGCCATACCAAAGAACTGGAAAGCACTGTTGAGAACAATAAAGATGGAAAAGGATAAATGGATTTTTGAAACACCAGAGCTAAATTTAGGACTAATGAAGGGTATTAAAAGGAATATGAAGCATGTGAAAGCAAGTAAGTCTAAAGGAGAGCAAGAATGGGAAAAAATATTGTCAACAATAACAGTGTCAGAAATGGAACAGGCATGGAGAGTACTGCAGGAAGAAAAAGTACGGAACAAATACAGACAATTCCAGTTCAGAATCCTGCACAATATATTAATTACAAATTCTTTACTAAAAAAAATACAAGTTGAAAGAATCAGGAGAATGTATGCAATTTAAAAAAGGAGAAGACATAATACATATAATCTGGGAATGCAAAGCAGTCGAGCAATTCTGGTGTCAGTTGAAAAAACAATTTGTAAAGAAATTAGGTATGTGCCAACACTTGAACAGTAAAAGCAAAATTCTTGATATGTTGCTGCTGGCCAAATTTTATGTATATAAAACTAGAAGGAACGAGGAAGTGCCAAACTTAAATATATTTATAACTTTTCTCAAGTCCCAAAACACCTTTTTCAGTGCAGGTCTATAGTCCTGCAACTTCAGAAAAACAAATAAACAAGATTAGTTCCTGATTTCGTCTCAACAAGCATAGTTCGGACATGTTCTTTTTCCAATTTTGTGTGTGTTGTTTTCTTTATAATAATAAAAGAAAAAAAGACTGATTAAAATAATTTTGAAGTTGCTTATATACTGAAATATCAGGTACAGGTAAAAATTTTAAACCTGCAAATCACTGTTTAGTTTTCATACAGCAGCTATAGTTTTATAAAATCTGTCACCTAACTGTTGAATTTATCTGGGTGACCCTTCGGTATAACAAAGTATTCTGTTTTCTCAGCCCTTTTTCTCTTTTGTAAAACCTTTTTATAACCCAGATGCCTGTAATCTCATTATCTTTCTGTAATTCTAGCTCATAAAATACACCCTGTATGACTTCTTTTAGCTGATCTTCTACTTTATATATATATATAGGAGGATGTCTAGCTTTTTGCTCATGAATCACAAAAACTTCGTCACTTCAATTGGGAGTGTTACCCTTCTCAAACGTCTTTTTGACTTTGCTTATGCAAACCATATCACCAGGGAACAGTAATTTCACACTAGACTTACATTTCCTGAAAAGCTTCTCAACAATTTCAGTTTTATTCTCATCAGTAACATCAATGGGAGCAACACCCATGGTCATATGCTTAGTCGACTTGTAAGAGTTAACAGGTGGGGTAGAACATCCAGGTACTTGTATGTATTATTCTGAGTAGAATGAGGCCACATTCTTTCCTTTAAGGTTCTATTCAACTGCTCAACAATGCTAACTTTTTTACTAGCAGTTATGGAAAACCTAATGCCAAAATTCTTTAATAAGGCTGGAAGTCTTTGTTTGTAAACTCAGTGCCAGCATCAATTTGTATTTTTCATATCTTCCTGCCAGATTTCAAAATTGTTTGAAAGGCATGTAAAATAGATGATGTACTTTTTTTTTTCAAGGGTACAAACCATTCAAACTTTTACAAGATGTCTACACAATTTGAAATAAATTTGAACCCATAATTATGGCGGGCAAGTGAACTGAGGTCAGGGAGATCCATTTTCCACTGTTCATCAGTATCAGTAACTAGTACATTATTCCTGGGGTAATGGCCCCTAGCATACTTGTATATGTCGGCTGTTTTCATTACCATTCCTTAACCAAACACAGAGTGACCCAAGTATTACCACCTTTTGCCTCTTGTAACAGGTTCTGAACACTACAATAGCCTGTGATTGGGTTGAAGTATATGCTTTCAAAGAGCTTGTCCATTTTTTAAGCATGCTGCTGTCAAATTTTTATTTATACATCTGCAAGATTGAATCTGAGACTTTTTTGTACTAGTTCCTGTTTTTTTTGTAAACAGGTTCTCCAAATATCTAGTTAACGATTTCAATAGAGTCAGTTTTGTTAGCACAGCCAAAAGAGCCACACAATACCATATCTCAGTAAAAACTGTTTTCCCATTAGGTCTTTCCAGGCAACCTAGAAAATGTTCAATAGTGTGGTTAGCATCCATGTTTTTTTCACTATAGAGAGCCAGCCAAGTTTTATAGCCACCAATACATACAAAAACAACCAATCAATTTTCAAGAGAGCCAGTTGTTGTTTGTTTACCTAAAGTTTATGGATTGAAAACCTTCTCACTACATGAAACATTTTATATAGTCCTTATAGGTGAAAAGATGGCTGAAGTCTCCCATGTATTATCTACTGGTGAAAGCATCAAGTAGATAAAATTAAAACACCTGTGAGGTACAGTATTACAAGCTTAAGTGATTCACATGCTCATTGTTGTGAATCAAAGCTAGATAGAAGGCAGGAGAATACTCTTATGGATAGGTAGTTGAGAGAATGACTCATAAAGTGACTGTTTGTCCATGTAAGCAAGAAAGTTTTTATATGTGCATTTTGATTGAATCTAATTTGAAGGAAAGATCGAGAAGTTAGATCAGAAAAATTAGTTTGTTTCTACAAAAAGCATGAGAAAAAGGACAAAGATGTGACATTTGAACAAATTGGTGCACAAGTTTTACTCTCCCCACTCAGCCTATAGTAACCCTGCCCAGAAAGGTATAAAAGCAGAAAAAATATGAGAAAGCTCATATGTGATTCTTCTCAACTTGAAGGAAGGTGAACTCTTTTAATTTTAATTTTCATCATTATTGATTATTATGGATTGCAAAAAATTGTTTGGGGAATGTGGCGAGGATTTTTCCAATAAAGTGTGCTAGCTAGACTAAAGGATCATTCCTATTCTTTTCATCTTGGGCTACGATGTAGATGCCACAAGTGTCAAAAAATATTCACTAATGAAAGGAATTGGACTGGTCACATAAATTTAAAGCACAAGGAAGATCTTGTTTTTCCTATTGCGAACTAAGCTTTGCAGACAAAAGATTGTTGTTGTCCAATGCTCATAAAAGCCAGTGTTTGCTTGTGAAATCTGCGGCAAGTCAAGAAACCTGCCGCAAGCCAATTGTAGTCATTCCGGAAATTTCAATTTTCAAAGTTTATGTCCTTTCCCTGGCTTGCTAAAATACAATTTTCCAGGAATATTAAAAATCCCTAAAAACAATAAGAAAAAGGAAATAATTCCCATCACGCAAACCTATAAAAAGAATATTCTCTTTTGTGCAGAGAAAAAAGACTCGCCAAATTATGTCACTTCCCTGGGGTGAAGGAGACGTCTGTTACAAGCAAATATCTTTTGGGTTTAATGTGAAGGCACCACTTAAGAAGTTTATATGAAGGATTTCTAAACCAAGTTTATTCTGAAAAAAAGAGTTAAAGAATAAACATACCCAAACCAGAAAATCTGATGATATAATAAGAAGAGTGCTATGGGTAAAGTGAATAATAATAATTGTAATAATTCAAAATCTTCCTCTAGTCTTGCTTATATATATTTTGTGGTTTTTCCCGAAGATTCTAGAAATCATGAGCTTTTTACTTTCAACAACTTTGTCAATTAATCATGCTTAGTGTTGAATATGCTAATTTTACTAATTTTATTGCAGCTTTTGACCTGCTATTGTTTTCTACAGGTTTCCAGATGTCCTCTTGAGCTACTAAATCCTGACACCAAATGATTTCTTGTCTGAACTATTCTTTGCAAACATTAATTGCTTTTATGATGTACTTGGAGAACTTGAATATTTTTTATGCTAATGACCTACATTAGTTATACATTACAATGTGTCTCAGAAAATATATTGAGAAAAAAATGTGGATCTTCATTAAATATGAAGATATAATATGGGAGATTGTCAATCAAA
The DNA here is from genome assembly GCA_963922205.1 of Romanomermis culicivorax. Lineage (NCBI taxonomy): Eukaryota > Metazoa > Nematoda > Enoplea > Mermithida > Mermithidae > Romanomermis > Romanomermis culicivorax. The sequence goes on from CAWUHX010000459.1 coordinate 52,035, forward strand.
TATGAAATAATAAGTTTAAGATGATGAAAACTATCAAGGATTAAATGTTAAGTGAATGTAGACATGCTTAGAGCATTCCCTGAGCCATGAAATAAATAATTATGCTAATTAAAGTTATAACCCATGTGAAGTGCCAGAAAATTTAGAAACGAACCTTCTAAAATGCATCTTTTCCTCGTGTAATTTCCAAACGTTTCTCCCATGAATGGGGAAAGAGCCCAATTTTGTCCTCAAAGAGCATGATCTGGGGAAAAACTGTTGAAAATCTTAAAACTTATGGGCACTTAGCACCAGTTATAGGTATTATCAGTGTGTGTTTCAGAGACACTTTCCTCATTAGACAAAAAAGTTCAAAATTTTGAAAATTTGCAGTTTTTGCATTTAAGCCGACTGACACAAAGTTTTGGCTTGTCAAACAATTGCTTCAAGTTTTAGACGATTAAGGGACTGAAAATGCAAAAAAGTTTGGTGCTTTGCACGGATTCAATGAATATCCTACCAATGAGGTCAAACCTGGTATCCAAATGTCAGAACTCTCCCTCTCCCCAATTTGGTCAATCTTATACTCCTCAATTCAGAAAAACTCTGAAAACACAGTGACTTTTTTGACCTTTTAGGAAAAATTTTCGAACTCCAAGGAATTATTTCCTCCCTGCTCCTGAAAAATTTTGGAAATTTTTGGACACCCACTCCAAAACTTTGGGTTTTTGGCCTGGCTCAACTGGTCAGACCCCTTACAGCTGTGATGAATATAATATTACCTGCTCATATTTGATCTGAGCACCCAGGGTTTTGGATTCTTATAAAAAAGTATAAGGTATAATATAATGTCAAGTATAAAAATGTATAAAATTGTCCAAGATCTTATGCATATTTGTAATAGACCGTATAAACTACCTTACAGAATTTTGCCATGACCATCCCATACCGTATATTTTATTATAATGATCTTATGCCATGCCTTATAGAATTTTATGACATGATGTTATCCTATACCTTACTCAATTTTACAATATTCTTTTCACCCTAGTAACTAAATAGATAAATTTTATTTCATGCAGGTATAACAACAACACAAATCTATGTAATCAACAATGAACAGACTGATTAGATCATATTGCACGAAATCTTCGCATAAAGACAAATAGTGAATATCAACAACAAAAAGTAAAGTGTTTAACAATAAAACAGAATCAACAGATTTTACAATGAATAAAATGAGGAATAGATCAAAAATTGTATAACTCACCCATAAGTACTAAAAATAAATCATTAATAGTGAAAGTAAAGCATTAAGGGTCATTTATACTTGTCTTTTTTCATGGTCTGTTAGAAGCTACCCTTGGTCATTTTCTACAAAATTACAGTTATCCTTTCCAATCAAAAGTTGATTTTCAGGCTGTCGGTGATCGATTCCATTGCATTCCACTGAAAAAGGCAAGCATAAATAACCCTTTATGATAAAGCAAACTGTTACTTTAAAAAAGTGGGGATGATTGCATAGAAGTTGACAGTACACTCTGCTTTTGTAATTGAATGTGACGTCGTTTTTCTTTGTGAGTGTCTTTTTTAATCCGATAGCTGTCCAGCATTGTGCTCAGCTGAAATTTACAAATGTTTCAACTTGTACAACTATTTTGGTAAACAGGAGTATAATTACCTCATCGTATATCTGTTCGGTAAACTTGACACTCCATTTCATTGGTTTGCAGATGACATGCTTATAAAACAAAGTATTGTCAACAAAAATTTGTCTGAAAAATAGTATGATTATACAAGTTGACTGATGCATGCTTGAAAAAACATTTCCATGAGAATTGTGCAGTGTTCAAATTTGTTACATGGTACATACTTTGGTGTGATGCACAGCATGTCTTAAGAAAACACTGACTCCATTAATTTTGAAGATAGGGAGGAAATAACTCAGCTTTAAACTTCCTCATTATTCTGAATCTACCATATTACCCTAAATAAGTGCCCAAGATGCTACTATTTCAGATTAGACTTGTGGGAAGAGCAAAAATTTTCAAATCTGCATTCTATGTACATATCAACTCCAGATGTTATTGTGCTTTGCATGCTAATAAATTTTACAATTCAGTTTCATTGTTGTCTTGTTTTCAGATGCATTGCATACCTTTCTCTTCCTTGCTTGAAACAAGTCTTTTTTGAAAGATCAAGTGATCCTCAAACCTGGTAAGTCAGAAGACCTTCTAACCTGCTAAACCAGCATATTAAGCAACCTTCTGATTAATTAATGCAGATTTTCAGTAACATATGTACATTAAAACCACGCATGCGCATGGGGGTATGTACCCCCTGTCGAAAGTTCCCTACCCTCGGCAGAATTTTTTGAAACTTAAAGTTTAGCATCCACGGCATTAAATTCATGCCAAAAGTGGTAAAAATCGGAAAATTTTTTGGCCCTTCATGCCATACTTATTCCAATATTATTTAATATTTCCTTTCAGACCAAAAATGATGTATACATAATCACATAAGATCGTTTTTCTCAAAATAAAGTTATCACTTTTGTTTCGAAATTTAAAAAATGTTTTCATAACCTGAAAAGTATTGACATCAAAAGATGCAGTACATCAAAAAATGTGGCTTGCAGAACATTTTTTTGCTCAACCCCCTCCTCCATCTCCCAGGCAAAAAAGTCCATGGACCCTCCCCCTGGAAAATTCTTGCCACGCATGTCTGTTGTCAACCCATATATATGCTGAAATTTAGATTCATCAACCTCTCTCTCTTTTTACCATAGAGCAATATAAACATTATTTAATCATAAAACTTGCTTTCATCTTCCATTAGCATTTGCTTGAGCTCCACAGGCATCAATAACATCTACTGCCACATGGTGAAACATCGAATGACTGATTTGTGCTCCATTTTCAGGATTCCAGATGCATTCTTGGTGCCGCGTGTAAAATGCATCAATCAAATCTAAAAATGCATAAAACTGAATTTATTAATAAAACATGGATTATAGTGGACCAAAAATGTATTTACACTTGAGAATTTTGATTCCAGTAGGATCTAGATCTTCCGGCAGTTTTCGAGTTTGACGGGTAGAATCCGTATATGTGCATAAAATTCAATACTTGTATTTAGCCAGCAAGTCCCCATACATTTTGTAAACAATGGTTTTTATGAATTCCGCACCATTATAACCTTTTTCTTTACAAATGTCATTGACAATTGATGACAAATTGACGCCCTCGCTGGAAACATTTAACCATTTGAGCTGAATTATGAGATTGTGGGTAGAATGTGCTCTTAATTTCTAGATCTTCCTTAGGCTTAACTTAGGGTACAGCAGTTTTGCCAGACTTGAATTCACTGAAAAATCAGTTTGCCAGATTTGAATTCACTGAAAAATTGGACACGTTTCATGTAGGTAAAAGATATTTGAAATATTTATTTTCCAATGCTATAGAATATCAGAACCTGAAATTTTCTTCTGATGTTAAGAGCCGGAAATAATTATCAATATACAAGTCGAAGTAAAATACCTATCGCACATTTTTGAGCTTCAAATCATTTGAAAATTTTTTGATAAATAATTATGATCGGTACTGCCTGCAGATATATCAGATTGAAAATTAAGGAAAAATGCTTCGTGCTGGGTTTCAATTCATTTATGATTTTTCACATTATTCTAGTGTGCGGTTATAAGAGATCATTCTAATTAGTGCTTATAGGTTCTATCTAATTATCAACATGTTATGGATAAATGTTTGATCCTGTGTTGTTTGTTGACAAATTTGATGAGAACTAACATTTTCTTGGTCATTTTCCCAAAATTTTTTTGCATCTTCATAAAAATTTCGACTTTTATGAGATTAAAACATTTTGAGTCTAGAAATTTTTTCCCATTAGAAGATCAAAATTCTTGGTCCCTTGCCTAGTTTTTGAATTTTAATTTGTCCGACTGAAAATTTATTAAATTCACTGAGAAATCAATTCTTCCGTCTGGAAATAAAAAGTAAAAGGATTCATTTTCCAGCGTTCTAGAATATTAAAATCCAGAAAAAATTTTCGGCGCTGAGCGCCAAACTAATTACTCTAGTCCAGTCATACTAATCTTTTCCTTCTGTCTCCAAAACTCAGAAAATTGGGTTTTAAATGCCTAAAACTGATGCAGATTGAATGAAATACGAAAAACTAGTTTGCGATAGTTTTTCCCATAAATTCAAGCAAATTTATCGATTTTAGTGAGCAACCAAAAATTTATCTGGGCAATCAAAATTTTTCCTCAAGTTGCACATTGCAACCACGTTTTTTTCTCAAATGTGGTGTTTTGAGGAAAAAGATTCTGAAATGAGAAAAAGAATTTTGGGTATGGTTCTCATTGAGGGAAAATTTTCGAGGAATTCAAAACTGAAAAGATGCATTTGGATGGACTTAAGAGTCAAAATCTTGCGACGCCTCGCGCCAGTCATGGGTATAATCTTGACTATTTTATATCAGGCTGGCCTTTAGCATATCTACTTCGACTTACTAATTAATGCTCAACAGTTTCCATCAATCAAGTTAGCTAGCTTGTTTCCTTTTCTAATCATTACAGTTCATTATGTCGCCCAAATGTGAGATTTTTCATCAATTCTCTCAATTTTTCTCTTGATGCTTGGAATTTTTTAAACGTTTGCAACCTGAAATTTTGCATTTATTGAAGGTGGAAATTGAAGACATCATTCTAGACTGCGATTTTAGAACTTCTGTTCATGAATATCCATTGAAGAGATTTATTTTCCGGCATTTTAGAATATAAAACCCGAAATTTTTCCGGCGCTCCGCCCCAGAATAGGGAATTAATTACGGGTCTACGTCAATTTGGCGTATGCCAATTTGGCGTATGACAATTTGGCGAAGACAATTTGGCGTATGTCAATTTGGCATGTAAGTCAATTTGGCGTATATGTCAATTTGGCGTAATGTGTCAATTTAGTGTATGTACGTAGTCGTTTGGCGTTTGGCTAAGTGAAAAATTTAAATGTGAAAATTCGGTTTCAAATTAAACATTAAATTTTAAAAAAATTAGTAGTCGAATTTAAAATTTTGAAATGTTATAAAGTTATTTTGTAGGTGGTAGAAGAAACAACTGCTTCAAATTCCTTGATATTTGTGCATATTAAATTCGAATTTTCATGTCTCTTAAAACGAATTTTTTTTAAACCTTGTGTTATCTCCCCTCAAATACAATGACAGAAAACTTTTTTAGTGGAAAAGTTTAACGTGAACTTCAACTTTTTAGTGAAAAACTTTAACAAAAAACCTACATAAAGCTCATTGTGCAGGAATTGTGCGAACTTTCTAATTAAATCACAAATGCTTCCTCCATGAAAAGTTAAAAGTTATTAAAAATTTCTAGGAAATATAAATTTTTTTGCCATTTGGTGTAAATTTTGCCACAATTTCCATTGTCGTCGACTACCAGCGAATTTCACAACTTGTCCTATGATTTTTAATTACTGAATACAAAAAAATTTGTTAAATCGAAGTCGAATGATGCCATGTGTTGTGTCTGATTATTTTTTCTTTCTCTACCGTCATCTTTTTATAATATTCTCGTAAACAAGGTCATAAAATTTTATTACTTTTGGCCAGCCGCTGTTTCAACAGTGTCCTAGGCGGACAGATGACAGCATTTAATCATTTTCACGCTCGCCTCTTGACCTGGACATTCCAATACAGGCATACAAAAAATAAGGTTTTGTGTCATTATACGCAACTCGGTTGGATAATACAGCAATACGCCAAAGTGACATATACGCCAAATTGACTTATACGCCAAATTGGCATACGCCAAATTGTCTTTGCCAAATTGTCGTACGCCAAATTGTCATACGCCAAATTGACGTGATCCCATTAATTACAGTTCATCAGTTTGATTTTAATTTCTTTCTCAACATTGTGAAGGTTCATTTTCCAGCCGTTTAGAAAGTGAAAGTCCAAAAAAAATTTTGGCGCTCTGCACCGGACCAAGAGCTAAATAAAATTAGATGATTCTAATCGGAACCACCGAAATGTCAATACGGATATATTCCTGAGAACTCTATCATTAACATGCTTCACCTGCTCCAGTAGAACACCAATATGTCCTTCATGAGCTCATTTTTAACTTTTAACTGAAATTTAACTGAAGAAAATATGTTTGGGTCCAGTTCTCATGTGGAAAAAATCTTGGAGAAAAAAAAACGGTGATTGCAACCTGGCCTGTGCAAAAAAACCATGCCGATCAGTGTTTTTTTTTGTGTGCCAAAACATGGTTTTTGTTTTTGTTGGTCAAACATTAAATTTTCTTGATTTTTAGACGTTTTACTGGCTTAAAATGCAAAAAAATTTCAGCGCTTTGCGCCGAATCAATGATTATAATAATATTTCCTCCTATTCGTATATTTGACCCGAATGCAAACGATCTCTTTTCGAACAGTGTATTAGTATCCTTGCAGCAAACTTTATAGGCTGTCAAGACTGATGAGTGGAAAAAAATTTTTGAATATTCTCTCTTCATTCAGTCAGACTCGGATTCAAAAATGAAATTCTTACTTTTTGTGTTTGATTGATTCAAATAGAAAAATCGATATCGTTGATAATGGTACAATGTTTCGATCGAAAATTAACACTATTTTCGAGGTTTTTATATTCTAATTTTCGGGTTTTTATATTCTAAAACGCCGAAAAATAAATCTCTCCAACAGATAATTCGTGAACAAAAGTTTAAAATCGCAGTCTAAAATGATTTCTTCAATTTCCGCTTTCAATAAACGCAAAAGTTCAGATTGCAAACGTTTAAAAAATTCCAATCATCGAGAGAAAAAATTGAGAGAATTGATGAAAAATCTCTCCTTTCGGCGACATAATTGACTGTAAACGATTAGAAAATGAAACGAGCTAGCTTGATTGATAGAAGCTGTTGAGCATTAATTAGTAAGTCGAAGTAGATATGCTAACAGCCGCGCCTGATAGAATGACCGACCAGCGCCGGAAAATTTTGAGATTTTGACCTTTTAAATTCCACCAGAGCGCATCTTTTCGGTTTAAAGTTCCCTAAAATTTTTTCCACAATGAGAACCATACCCAAAATTTTTTTCCTCATTTCGAAATTTTTTCCCTCAAAAGACGCCAGTTGAGGAAAAAAACGGTGTCCTGAACAATTCTAGAGCTATTTAAATTGTCTCAGAATTCCATTTCTTTTTGGGATTTCGTGAACTATTTTTTCGCACAGTTTTTCCTTTTCTCACTGGCATGGTTAGCTGAAAAATAGGTTGGGCAATGGGCACGATTTTTACAAAAAATTAATGCGTTAAATGTTAACTTTTTATCAAACTTTTGGCCTAAAACATTTCCGCAGTTTTCAGTATGTCTCTAGTAAAAAAAATTATTTTGTGCCATTGGCACAAATTTTTTTACCTCTTGTACCAATTGGCACAAATGTCCGTGCACAAAAAACGCAGATGCCGTGCCGATGTATATGCATAAAAAAACAAAGAAAAAAACAAGAATTTTCAAAGGTCGTACTACAGTAAACGCAGTATAACCTCATAATTGCTACTAGAGGAGCGGTATAAACATGGGCATCAGTCATTAGTGCAACTTAAAAAATTCGAATCGTTCCAATTCAGAAAAATGATAATTTTTTGTATCTGAAGTAACTTCAAACTTGTTAATGACAATTCAAAACTTTCAATTCGAATCTACTTAAAAATCAGTAATTATTCAACTAATTCAATTATTTTGAGTTACCCCAACACACTTGTCATACTTGAGTGAACCCATGAACTTTTTTACAGTGCATGATACTGTTAATGAAATGTGTAACGTTACTCTTTTGCATAACATTATAGCATTGTAATGTATAACATTACCGGTATAACATCTTATGTTATACAGGAAATCATAAGATCTATATTGACCTTATAATGACGTACGAGGATCCTATGCTATACAGGTAATCATAAGATCTATGTTGATCTTATGACCATCTTATCATATACCGTGTACCGTTTTATGTCTTACCACAAAAAATATCCTGAAATTTACTGATAGCAAGCAGAGAATTAAAAAATGTGCTACAGCCTTTTCCATAACGACGTCTTTCATTAATTAGATACTTGTTTTTTGTGTGTAAAAAACTACCTGAAGCAGTAGCGCATAAGATCTATATAGACCTCACTTTTTCATACAATAATTTTTTCTATCATTAACAGTTTTTAACAGTATTTATCAACATTTACAAAGCCCATCCTATAAAATAATGCACACAAAATTTTTATCAAAAAAAAATTATTGGTCTATATAAACCATATGTGCTACCATCGTCCACATAAGATTGGCGTATCCTTATATAAGCTTATATAAGCTTATGTTATACCTAATGCACCACGAGACCTTATACACTACCCTATACTTGCTTATAAGTACTCGAAATCCTGGGCATGGTTGAGGTCTCTCTGAATGGTGAATTAGTGTTGTTGCAGAAAAATTTATTGGCCGCCAATGACTGCTGAATGGAGAGAAATTCTAGAATATTCTCTGTCCATTCAGTTGAATTTTGATTTAAATATAAGATGTACACTTTTTGTGTTTTATTGATTTGAGTAGAAAAGTTGATATCCTTGGTACAATGTTTGGACATGAATTTCCTGAACAACTTCAGATTTATTTGAATTTTCTCAGCATTTCATTTCTTTATGAGTCGTTAACCATTTTTTTGTACAGGCTTTTCTTATCTGACTGACATAGTTAGCTGAAAAATAGGTTGGGCACAATTTTTACAAAAAATTGATGCATCAAACATAGCTTTAATTTCGCATGTTTTTATCAAACTTTTAGTCAAAAACATTGCAGCAGTTTTCAGTATATTTCTAGTAAAATTTTTTTTGCAATTGGCACACATATTTTTGGCTCAAAACACAAAAAAAAATTTCACTATTTGGTGAAAGAGCCCAATATTTATTTCACCCTCCCAGACTTTTTTTGCTGAAAAAACAGAATTGGTGGAAAAGCAGTTGGTATACTAATCATTGTTTTCTATCAGGCATGGCCTTCAGCATTTCTACTTGGACCAACTATTAAACCAGTCAATCGAGTTACCTTGCCTCCTTTTATAACAGTCAGTATTATGCTGAAAATTGTGCTTTTTCATCAATTCTTTCAATTTGTTTTTCTCAGAGCTGGAAACTTTCCCAAAGGTTTTCAACACATCATTCTAGACTGTATTTTAAAAGCTGATATTCAGGAATATTTGTTTCTAGAGTTTTTCCAGTGCTCGCCCCCGCTGAATGAGAAACTAATTACAGTCTCTTACTTGTATTTTAATTTATTTTTCAATGTTAAGAAAGTTTATTTTCCAGCATTTTAGAAAGTGTAAAACTGAAACCTTTCCTGGTACTCAGCACTGGACTAAGAAACGAAATAAAAATGATAACTCTAAATAAACAATTGATAAAAAGAAAAAAGAAAGAAACAAAATTCTCTGAATTCAAAACATTAGAAATGATATCTGATTAATAAAATTCTTAAAGAAATTATTGCAATTTTTTTTAATTTGCGGTTTTTTAAGATTATTATCAATTGATTTATGAGCAATAAAAATAAAAAAAATAAATATTTTTACAAATTACTATTTTTGAGCAGGTGTCAAAAATTGTAAAGGAGAAAGAACAGGGAACAAGTGACAAACAAATCGAACAGCTCATTGAAGAAGTTCATTCAAATCCATGTGTTGGGACAAAAGTCACAGTGAACATAAAAACAAAGAACTTCAGAACAAAGCATGGTTGAAAATCCCATTATTTGATCAAGTACTTTAATTTAAATATAAATATTGTTTTGAAACTTAAAATGTACTGAATTTTTCTTTCATTAGTTGACACTGCTCAGTCAAAATGGGAATATTTGTGGGACTTTCCACGCAATATTGCATGCAAAAAGGTAACATCTGGTTCAGGAGGATCAAGTGTTGTAAAATATCAATATTGGACATTAATGTCATTTTTAGTGCATACTGATTAATGTCAGAAGTAATTAGTTTTATATTTTTTCACCTTGGTGTAATTAATGACTTTTAAATCATTTTTAACAGCACATTGACAAATTCAAATATTGATCCTGGTGTAAACAAGGCTGAAGATCAACAGAAAACTTTTGTCAATGCATCAACTTGTACGTGAACGAAAAAGCCAATGCTGTCATTAGCAGATGATGATTCTACAAATCGAAGTTCCATGGAATCATCACCACAGTTTATTGAATGATGTTCATCTTGATGAAATTCAAAAGCAACACACCCTTCAGCATGTAAAAGGATGGCTAATGATGAAATTAACTCATTATTGGCTGAATAGTGGATGTCGACACCAAAGCCTGCAGCTGATGATATTTCCATTTGCTTTGATCTCTGATGCATGGAAAAATGTTCCAGGGAGAAAGGTCCAAGGCTTATCACACTGTAAAAAAGTTCCTTGGGTTTACCCAAAAGTTTTAAGTAAATATTACAAGTGTGTTGGGGTAACTCAAAGAAATTGAATTAGTTCAATAACTACTACTTTTTATGCAGACTCTAATTGAAAGTTTTGAGTTGCTAAGAACAAGTTTTGAGTTCAACTAAAAAAAGATTCATTTTTTGAATTGTACCAACTCAAATTTTTTGAGTTGCATCAATGAGTGGTATGCATGTTTATTCTGCTCTAGCAGTTAAAGGTATCATAAGACATTAGTTTGTGTTTACTGTTACTTTTGAAAGTTCTTAGAAACCAAATTTTGGGCTGTGCAACCAGATTTTTTCTGTCAAGTTGCATAGTCTGGTGACATGCCTGTAAGAGGTTCAACCAGTTTGGGGACGGTGAACCAGAAGTTTTGGAAGAGTGGGTCGAAAAAAGTCGAAATTTTTGCCAAAAAAAGCGTTTTTTTGCCAATTTTCTCTAATTTTTTCATGTCTGGGGGGTTGTGTACATGGTTGGCCAAATTTCAGGGGCTCCCCCCAAGCTTCCCCCCAATTACAGGCATATGTTGTGAAATGCATTTTTATGCGTTATAAAATGGAAAATGGTAAAAGTTTTCCAGCACTTCAGGAAAGATATCAATTATTTTATAATTTTTCTATATTATTCCAGTGTATGGTTACAAAGTGTCAATCTAGATAATGCTTAAAGCTTTTAATCCTCCACATATTATGGAGAAATGCCTGATCCTCTGTTGTTTTTAGTGAATTTAATGGAAAGCATGATTTCTCTTCATTATTCCCAAAATTTTTGTGTGATCTTTAAACCAAAATTTTGACATTTGTGTGATTAGAAAATTTTAAGTCCAAGTATAAACTCTTGCTGGTTGAAGAATGTGTTATGTTTACTCCTCTGCTTAGATCCAAAGATATCAGCAATATAACCGGAAATACTATCGGCTTGTATCCTACTGACAACTGTAGGTCACTCAAAGGAGCTTCCTATTAGCAACCTGTTGAACACAGTGCAACAGTCCTTAAGCAGAAATAAACACAACCTTCAGTCACTAATTAGTAACTGGAAACTCTTACCCTTGCAATTGAAGGGCAATCAAGGTCTGCCAAGATGCTTCTTTAATTTTTACACAAATAAGGAGAACTGTCTATTATGATGTCTAGGAAGGCTGGGAACTCTCCTTGGTAATGGAGCCCGTGTAAATAGGTTCTCAATGTGCAAGTGATAAGTAATAATAATAATAATTACTAATAAAATATTATTCAAATATGTGTAGTGGACTGTCAGCATTCTGATTTACTGGGAGAAACAGAACAAATATAAAAGTAGCAAACATGACTCACCCCCAACACAAACAAGGTATAGGAATGATAAACATCCTGTTTCTTAATGGAATTGTTACTTCGGGTGTAAGGGTCATAATCATCATAACCTGACCCCTAAGGGTGTACAGATCATGGCAACCCCCAACGTCAGGTCTTTTACAAGGTTACCCAGGTCTGTCCACTGAGATGCTGCAGCACAATCGATCATTGATCCAGTGTCTGGCAGATCAATGACTCTGCAACCGCTTGACTTTACCTGGCTCTGCCAGCTGTTTTGAGGCTCTTAGGTACTTTCCTCCACAATCGACCATTTTGTCCCATTGAGTGATGTCGAGTGTCTTTGGTAGCAGCTTCCCAATTTATGCAGTAATTGCCTACTGTCATCCACTTCTCGCCCTTCTGTTCCCCAACGTTTTTTCACAAAACAAAGAATACTGAATGGTGAACGAGTATCCACAAAACAAGTACAAGAAATGGAAAAATTTGAGCAAGAATTGCGAGGCACAAAAATATGACCAGAAAATAAAATATACAGGGCACAAAATAATGACTAGAGGGAATTTTACAAGACAAAATGATGAGAATCAAATAAGAGCAAAGAACTATAAATGCACAAAAAATAAGCAAAATAGTTTTACACCAAATATAGTAGACTCAAGCAAAGTGCTTCACAAAACAATGAGATTTTGAAAGCAACACAACCAAAAGTTTACCAAATATTTTTGTACTCTGTAATGTTTTTGTATTTTTGTGATTTTATAATGTATTTGTGTTTTTGTATTTTTTAAATAAATAAAATTTGAACCAAAAATGGATTTTTTTGGACCAACATTTTTGCAGTGAAGAATTACTGTTGTTGCCTACCACCTTGTTGCTGGCCTTGTTGATTACCTCGGCGACCTTGAAATGCACTACCAGGGTGTTGTCCTCGGTATATACCTTGGCCTCCAACATAACCAGCTCTACCCCTGTTCTTATCCTTGAAATTAAGCTGGTCTGGTTGGGCACCCCTTCCCCCGTCCTCCACAAGCCCCCCTAGCACCCTGTGGATGCTGTATAGGTTGCTGTTGTTTTGGAACAGTTCCCTAGGCTTGCCCAGTGCCAGTGCTGGGGCCAGTGAAGACCTGGTTGGTCACACCAACCATAGCTCCTTGACCACCCGCTTGATTACTTGTGATTCCAGATGCCCAAAAGGTCTGTCCTGCATCGTTCTTAACTTTGCTAAATTTAGCAGTAGTCAGAGGACTTGGGCTACCTGACCTTCTGACATCCATCTCTGCTGCTTGCTGACTGTAATTATACATCACCAAGGCATAGGCAGTTTTAAAAAAATCTGAAGCAGTGAAACTCTGGTATTCCCATAATAACATGACGTTTGCGTACACTTTGGCTGAGACCGATCATTTACCAATCTGCTCTGCCATAAGCAGTGCATAGTCAAGCATAAGGAACATCATTAAACACAAATATCTGACTGCTGCAAATACCGCACTTGCTGGATATTCCATGAGCCATTCAAGAACAATTTCATGAATGATCCTATCATATAGAGGCTCTGGAATATTTGACAAGTCCTATAAAAGCCCTCCTTGGACATCAAAGTGTGGCTGACACAATTAGTATATAGTCCTTACGGCTTCATGGACCATCAGCCAAATCTCTGGATCCTTAATCTACTCATCACAGAAATAATCAGGGAATTCCGGTGAAGCAAAAGAAATTGAACCTCTGGCTCTACTTTTATCCTTGATATCTTGCCAAAAATCGAACAATACATCCTGGAATAATTCCACCACCAAAGTTAACAGCTTTATTTTCCCAGGTGAAAAGATCTGAATTTATTGTCCTGCAAGCTGTGGCGTGCTAGGAGCTCCCTGCACTTTTGACTGACGCCATCCAGAAGCAGAGGTGTCCGTAGCCTGCGACACAAAATGCCTGGACTGATTCCTAGCCTTAGATAAAGTATCTGTAGATGCAGTCTGCCACATGGGAGTATTTGTACATAGGGCGGTCAATGATACTGTTGCTGAAACTGGAGCAGAAGTTTTAGCGGGTTTCGGCTGTAAAACCTTTGCAGGCTGCACAATTGCCTTTTCTACCTAGTTCTTCCCTTGATGGGCTTTTGTTTTTTGTTTCTTTTTCAAGCTAACAAAAATTTTGCCTATCCTTTAATTTTTTTTCTTCAATATTATTTATAGCCTCAGCAGTATATTATCTGGGAACACCTTCTATATCCCAGGTCAAGGCCAAAATTTGAATTTCTTTATCTTCTTCAGCCAGCTGGGTGGTTTACTCGTGTGGTGTTTCCAACACAGTGTGGATAGGTGTCCCAGCTGTCTGATTTCCTCCTTCTTTTTGGGCCCGTCCCAACACCGCCACCGTCCCAACACCGCCACCATCCCAACTCCGCCACTGTCTCAACTCCGCCACTATCGTGTCCCAACTCCGCCACTGTCCCAACTCCGCCACTTTCTTGTCCTAACTTTCGCAATCTTTCAAAAAGTTTATTTTTTAATGGGTTAAACTTAACCCTTAATTGCATGCGGTCGCGACCGAGATACAATTTCAGCTGCTGTTCAGTGAATTCTGAATATATTTACTCACAAGCAAGTGGCTAAATGCTATTGTGACCCGATAATTTGATAAAATACTTCACAGTCATATTTTTCACAGAAATATTTAGAAGTCCTCCATTTTTCTTATATTATTAAATATACGATACGATTCATCAAAATTCGTATCTCACTGTAATGGGGCTACCCCTTCACTTGAACATATTTGTTTAGCCTCTCATGTTAGTTTTAAGCCCTCGATTGCACTTTTCGATTTTGGAACACAAACTGGCAAATGTCCAATAAAAGGATCCGATATGAATCTTCCATTTCGAACAGTAGTTCTCGCGGATCCAGCATTTCCATCTTCAGAGCAGAACATGCACACATAATAATGTGATGTTTCATTGTCTGACAAACGTTTAGAACTTTTCTTCTGAAACAGAAAATACAAATTTGGATCATTACGCGCCGCAATTATCACTAAATTACTCTTTAATTCCTGATTCATAAAATTTTCAATAGGACCAAAGTCACCCATGATTTGATTACACAAATTCGAATATATTGACAACAAGAAATGAAAACAGATCCGTATGTTTGTATTTTAATGCGCAAAGCACACAGTTATTTTGGTAATATGCTAATGAAGTAAATTCGGGTCTCAGGCTCATTGTTCTATTTTTGGTTATTTTGGTAAAATCGTTTGTATAGTTAAGTACGACTATACAAACGAAGATTATATAGATATACCATGTATTTATTGCTTTAATGATAATATCAGTTTTTGCCATCCTATGAATTAGCAATGTCATGTTGCCAAGTAAAAAAAAACTTTGTTACAAAAAACAAACTTTTTGAAGGATTGCGGAAGTTAGGAGAAGAAAGTGGGGGAGTTGGGACAGTGGCGGAGTTGGGATGGTGGCGGAGTTGGGACGGTGGCGGAGTTGGGATGGTGGCAGTGTTGGGACACGATAGTGGCGGAGTTGGGACGGTGGCGGAGATGGGACGGTGGGGGTGTTGGGACGGTGGCGGAGTTGGGGCATGATCTTCTTTTTGGCACCTTCGGCATCCATGTATTGACTAATATAAGCTTGGTCACATATGTTTTGCTCATCCTGGGCAATCAGAGTTTCTTCTGACTGAGCCTAACTTTCTATGCTGGACAAGTACTCAATTGTATCCATAGTGGATGCTGCCTCTGTCTGCAGTTGTGTCACCACTTGTGGTTGCCATTGCAGCTGCATGATCAGTTGATTCGGCTACCTCTGGGTTGGGGATCGAAATATCATCGCTGATTCGGCTACCTCTGGGTTGGCGATTGAAATTTACAATAATGCATCTTGCTGGTTGACCTTTTTGCAGCTATCCTCTCCCAGGAGCATAGAATCTACCTCTTCCTTACTCTCTAATTCGGTGACGTCCTTGTCCACTTGAACTGATTGAACTTTTGGTTCATCATCAGGATCAAGTATATCAGATTTTTTTCTGAAATCAGATTGTTTGTTTTGTTACCATATGTGTAGGTAACCATAAGTAATTCTGTCAGCAGAGGCCTCTGGTGAATACAATTTTCAGGAAATTCATATGAATACATCAGAAAATCAGCTGGTATAGTTCTAATTTGATTTGTCTGCGGAGTAGGCACGTCTGGTGCTAGGCCATATCCCAGCAATGGGGTTTCGGCTCCAACTTCTGCACAGTAGAACCTTATATAGAAAAAGCAGTTGGCCCAATAGTCCTTATTATGGGTTATACTATCCTTTGATAATTAAAGATCCTATTTCATCCGGCAAGCATAAGCAAATAGGCATAAAACCGAACCTATTTTGCCAGGTCAAAACCCATTGGCCTTTTACAGCACATTCAGGTTCTATTGGTGGTAAGGAAGCTACTATGCTGAAAATCTGCAAAACCCTGTTTTCAGTCTTCCATGCCATATTTTTTATCAATTCTGCATCCTCCTTTAAGTAGGATTTGAGAAAATTATAATTCAATAATTCCCTCAGCATGTTATTGTACTTG
This sequence comes from Romanomermis culicivorax, assembly GCA_963922205.1. Taxonomy (NCBI): domain Eukaryota; kingdom Metazoa; phylum Nematoda; class Enoplea; order Mermithida; family Mermithidae; genus Romanomermis; species Romanomermis culicivorax. The sequence continues at coordinate 68,403 of CAWUHX010000459.1, forward strand.
GCAAACCTATGAAGCCAGAAAACAAAGAATGGTAGAGGAATCAAGTTGCATGACTTCTCCAACGCAGAAAACTTTGTTGAATCCATAACATACTCATAATTCCTCAAGTCAGCCACCAAATGGTCTCTGTCCTACTTAGCCCTACTGGTGTCGATTTCCACTGGCTTTTAGCATCCGTTCTAAGTTAAAAAGATTGTAACTGCTTGGACCAGTCCTGTCCAGGAGTCTTGTTCATGGCAAGACCTGCTGTGATACACCATACAACATCTACTGGATTCATTAATTTAAAGAATGAAACTCCTTGCAACATTTCTGTGTGCAGTTGGTTGATCACCTCTTTGGTCCTGTTGACTTGTTGATAAATTGTGTCCATGTCCTCCAGATTGCTTGAATCCTCCCACTGATTCAATTTCTTTTTGCTTGAACCAGCTTTTAAGGCCTTGGGATAAATCTCTGACAGTAAAGTGTAGTTTGTAGCTTTAGCAGGATTTTTAATATGTGCAGGACATAAATATGCTGGCAAATCAGCTTGAAATTGCATAGCCCACCTGGCCATCACTTCTCACGACATCATGTGCTATACCTTGAATAACTGCCTTTTTAGGATGCCTTTCTCTTCTAGGAAGGTTTGATCCTCAACCCTGTTAGGTCTTGAGAATAGGCCAAATAAAAGCGGAAAGTCAAGGTTTTCACTTTTTTCATTTTTCACCACAGAATCAGTAGTGAAGAAACCCCAATAATACGGCAATTGAGTAATAGGCATCCAAGCCAGCATACACAATGTTGTTGTCCTGAATTTTGGAAGCCGAGAACTTTTCTAGAACTTTTTTGTCGCCGAAGTCGCATTGATATTTGCTGACATCAACCAAGTAAAATTTGGTGAAAAGTCCTTTTAGTCCAAGGTTTTCAGGACATAGACCCAAATCAGGAGGGTGATTTGCCATGGGCCCCATCATCATTCTGATGCAAATCTCACAGTCCCAGTATTTTCCAAATCCATGGTGTATAGGGGCTTTTTGATTTTATGCAAATCAATTTGGAATCCAAAATCAAAGCTAGAAATGATGTTACAAATTTTCATTCTGGAATTAAAATGATGAAATAGCTCAGAACAACAGGATTTTATACCACCAAAACACACGTGTTTCAGGGGTATAAATAGCAGAAACTTTCCCCCAAAATCACAAGTTTCAGAATCTCTTATTTTCTGAAATATTTTCTGTTTGCTCTGAGCAACATAGAACCAATCCAGAAAGTCATTGATTCTTCAATTTGGGTCAATAATGAGCATCTCATTGTTGTTCTATGAGAAAAGCTGATCGAACTTCAAATGGAAATTCCTCCTCAATTTTGGGCGAAAACCATGAAAGATGGAAATGGACAACTCAGATGACAACTCATCAATGGTGAAACTTTACAAACTTTGGTAGACAGTGCACTATGGCAAGACGATCCAAAAATGGTGAACTTCATTCTGGATAACTATGGATGGTTTCCTCATTGCCAACAATCAAATTTTGGAAGTCCTGAATTTTGGGGTCATGTTATTGATGGCACTGAAGATGATGACCAATGGGGCAGTGAGCAATCATTGGCTGAATATTAAAACATTGGGGAAATGGTCCATATACATGTCCACTGATTCATTGTCAAAGCTATTGAGTACAATGTCTGCTTTCGGCACATAGACGAAATCAATGGTAAGCATTTGAGACAAATTTTTGACTACCTTTTGAGTGTAGTTTGGTCAATCAAAAAAAGTCAAGATTGAATCTGTGTTGAAATCAATCATCGAAGCTAGGACAAATGAATTTTGGTGTCTTTCACCGATCCTGAATTTGTAAATGCTGATTGAATTCTGGCAATTGCCAAAAGAGTGCAACAATCAAATTAAGAATTCAGATTTGATGAAGATATGCATTTCAAGGTTGTAATTGTCAATTGAATTGAAGGGGATAAAGGTCAATATGAAGCTGCCCCAACTAGAATAATAAGTTTGCATCAGTGGTTCCAAAAGTGTGGATGCTGTTTTCTACTGGCATGAAAATCTTGATTTCTGAAAATTTACATGTAAGCCTTGCATTTTTAGATAAACAATGAGGATAATCTATGCAAGGCAAAGTTAAAAAAATAGACCCAATATGCCAGAAAATCAAATGTTGCAAAACATGGAACGATTTGATAGACAGCCCTCATTAAAAACAGCACAAATATTTTCAGATGTTGTGCCAAACTTGTGGAGAAAGTATTGACAAAGAGAACCATGCCCCTTATATGAAAGTAGAGAGCTTTTTTCTAAATGAGTTAAACTTGGTTCTAATTATTGATTTTTAAGGTCATAAATGATGAATTGAAGCAAAAATGAGGGCCAATCTTCATATTTCTTGACTTTGAAACAAGGCATGATGTCATCATAAATGAAAATGAGAATGGAAATCTATTGAAACATATTCCCAATTGTTCTGTGGCCTGTGATGTATGCAGAAACAAAGATTTGGGCACCTGCACAAATTGTGGAGGTCAAAATCGGCATATCTTTGTTGGGGACGATTCCCATGGCGATTTTAAATATGACCTTTCTCAGAAGAAAGTCAATGTGCAACAGCTTTGGCACACAACTCCAATGCCTTTGATAGCCAGTTCTTGTTTGAATATTTCTATGAACAAAAGATCATCAAACCAACAGTTGTCATGAAAGGTAAACCAATGAAAAGGCCTTAAAGTTTTGATATTGGAAGCTGGGACATTGAGAATTATTGATACCTTCAATTTTCTGCATATGGCTTTATCAAAGCTACCAAAAGCCTTCAATCAAACGGAATTGGAAAAGGAGTATTTCCCTCATTTTTTTAATTCAAGGGAAAATTGGGATGGGGAATTTTCTGGAACTGATAATATGCCTGAAGAAGCTAGAGAAGAATTCCTAAAATGATAGAAATATGTGTCAACAATGAAAACAATCAATAAACTTTTTTGTTTTATAGGCATGAAAATGAACAAGCTCTCAACAAGCCATTTGACCTTCAAAAAAAGCTCCTTGAATATTCTGAATCGAATGCCCATATTTTGGCCAAATGTGCCTTAAAATCCAGAGACATTTTCATAAATGAAACTGGAGTCGACCCATTTTTAACAAGTCTAACAACTTCATCAACATGCAATCATGGGTTTTTTCATCTTAAACCAGAAACTATTGGAATCATCCACCATAGTGGCTATAGTTGAAATGAAAATCAATCGATTATTGCCTTAATGGGAATCAAATAATGGAAATATTGGCTCAAATGGGAATCAAAGAATGGAAATGTTGGAATAAGGCACAAATTGAATGATGGGGAGGTCAAAATTGGAAACTATGAAGTTGATGGGATTCCTGACGAAACAATATATGAATTGCATGGTTGTCTATGGCATGGTTGCCTTGAATGTATGAAGAAAAGACTGGATGTGACCTACAACCAAAATAAGACAGCTGAAGAAGCCTACCAGTCAACTTTTGATTGACAAAAAAATTTAGAAGATGGAGGTTATACAGTAATCAAAAAATGGGAATGTGATTTGAAAAAAGCATTAAAGGCAATTTTTACATAAAAATGTAGCCTACAGTATATACATTCTTTTTTATTTTTTAGTTGAACAAAGAAATGAAAACATTTTTTGATGTGACCATAATGAAGTAACCTCTAGGATCAAGAGAAGCTTTCTTTGGGGGCCCAACAAATGCCATCAAATTGTATCATAAACGTGGTCCCAATGAAAAAATTAAATATGTCCACTTATGCTCCTTATATACATATATTTGCAAAATGAGCATTTTTCCATTGGAACATCCATAAACAATAATAGAAAACTTATTGACTTGAGCACAAAATCATATATGGGTATCATCAAGTGCGCAGTTTTGTCACCAAAAGATCTGTACTACCCAGTGGGGCCTCATAAATGCAATGGAAAGCTCATGTTTCTATTATGCAAAACTTGTACTGACCTGGAAATGGACATATGTGACCATAGTGATGATGAATGAGCACTCAATGGTGCCTGGGTGATAATGGAACTATACAAGGCCCTCGAAAAAGAGCATGATATTTTGATGATCAAAAAGATAATTTATGTTACATGAAATTTTTAACCGTTGATGAAGTCTGGCATTATGCCAAAACTGAAAAATATGACCCTAAAAAAACTAGAGGCATTTTTGCTGACTATACCAATCCCTTCCTTCGCCTCAAACAACAAGCAGATGGGTGGCTTTAGGTGAATATGATTGATAAAGAAAATGATGAGTATAAAAGGAACTGTGAAGAAAAAGAGGGCATCAAACTGATGAGGATCAAATTGAAAAGAATCCAGGAATGAGAGTTTTTGCTGGAAAAAGATGCAGTTTCTACTGGATAAAATTGAAATGCATATTTTTCAATTTTTCAACTGTTTTGAAAGTTATGAATGCAAATTAGTTCACATTGATTGGTATAATTTGATAGAATTTAATAATTCACCTAATGATGTCATGTTCAGTTTGGAAAGACCAAATGCTAATCAAAATGTAAATGTTTGAAAAGACAATCACACTTATTTGTGGACACAACCAACCAAATCATTGACTATTGTTGAATATACCCCAAAGGAAACAATGGATAACACACTTGCAGTGTTGGAGTTTTTGGCAAAGATTAAGCCCATATTTTAAAAATAACAGGTAAAGATTCAATTGAAACTTTGAAATATATATTTTTAAAATTTTTTTAGCCCAAGCATCAGTGATGAATATTGACCATATAATTGCCATATCTTTGACTGATGAACCAAATCATAAAACATTATGGATTGAGAACCACAGACCTGCATTGAACCAAAAATTTGATATCGATCTTTTTATTCATCAAGGGGTAAATATAGTATATTTGAAAATGGCACAGTTTTTTAATCCCAAAGAAATTTCGGTGAAATATTTGTATGAAGAAAATTCACAACTTTTTTTGTACATTTTATTGAATTCTAATTCTTTAGATGAATTACGTATAAATTTTTCGTCAAGCTACAATATAGAATCAGTTTGCGATACTTTTTTCAAAATGTTGAATATTTTATAAAAATTTCGAAATCTGACAGTATTTTTTTCTACTTTTGATTTGGGATTCGATGATCATAAAAATTTCTGAGATTATATGTATGGATATGCACCATCTAGAAATTCTGTTGAAATTTCTGCATATAGATATTTTGTTCCTGCATGGCATCATGTACATTTTATAGCACCAAATGATGGAGTTATTCTGAAAAATTTGTCCTTGCCATAATAATTTAATAAAATACTACTACACAAATGCTTTGTCTTGGCGGACAACTATACTAGGATATCAACCTAATGAAACTAGTATAAATTGTCGTTCTTTCCACCAAAATGTCAAATGTCACAACTGGCAATCAAAGATGCAGCCAGATTCAAAAAAAGCTGCCAAACAGTTACATAACAAAACAAGTTTAAAATACATGAGAAAAATGTGCCAAAAAGGAAAACTATGGGCGCCACTATTCCCCCCTGATTATAGCTCAGCACAATGTCCAGATTCCTAAGTACACAAGCTAGTTGGTAGGATTTTGAGATTTACTCATAGCTAACTCTCTTACAATTTACAACTTATAAGCACAAAAACTTTTAAAAAATGTTTACACAGCTCAGCTTCAATTTACTCATAAACTTATAAGGCACGGTTTTAAACTGACCAGACACCAATTTGGTGCTTAACTTTATAATTGAAAATCTGATCGTATTTTGATGTCTGATGCAGCACCCAAAAATATGAGGCATGCTCAAATCTAGAACAAAGGCCGATTCTCTTTCCTCATCCAATTAAAAACTCCATTCTCATTGCCTAATGAATTTTCATTTCTATAGCAGAAATGTAAAATTTTTCATCACTTTCTTGTTTTTTCATCAAAATAGGCACTGCTGCACTCACGCCCTCTGTTCAATCCAATGAAAAATAGAATTCGAAAAATGCAGCCTCAAAGGCTACAGTAATAAGAGAACAACTGAGAGACACGAAGTAGCTGATCAAACGTAGCAATCAAAAAGAAAGAATCCAAGAATGAAGGGTCTCCTAATCCTACTGCTTAGGGACGCCCATTTCTTCTACTTGACAATACAATAAATTAATTACCAATTTCCGTTTTTTTTATGTTTTCGACCCTATTTGGCTTTGAGGCTTTGGCACAACTTTTTTCTTTTGCTTGCGTCATTCTTTTTTGGTTCTTCTTCACCACCATGTCAAAGGGTGCAAAATAGCTGCACAAACTTCCAAGCAAAATGTGGTTTCATCAGGCTGATTTTTCATTTTTTCGAAGAGGCGTAAAATTTCAACTCAGTAGCTGTAAGACAAAGCATGACGATTTAGATCAGTTCGTTTCCCATTCATTTTCCAGTGTCAGAGGCTAGATGACAGGGTTTGTTAAGCTACTTGAGAGTTCAGGCCAAGACTACTATCTTCTATCTAACTATTTATTAAGTAGCATAATCACAAATGCTCACTTTACAGCACGAGCAAATACATTATGTTCACATAATCTTCCAACTCCTGAACTAACTGCATAAGTGATGCAGCATGCTTATATAACATTTCCTTATCAGCAAATAGGTCAATCGCCCCATTAGTTAAACAATTACGTGAAATATTAACTCACCATAAATTCTATTTTATAACCTAATTACTTATTTATGACCTAATTAAATTTTCACTTTTCAAACAAATATCTTTGGTAATAAAGCTGATAACAATCTTCTTCAAAATATTCTAAATAAACATTCCAAACTTCTAACTTATCTTAAGTTCAAAGTCTAACATAACTAAATTATTGCACTTGCAACAGGTTTTCCTGACACCAGCCAAGGTTCTTTCGGCATTCAAGAATTTTATTTTTTGAAAAATTGATTTTCATTATACATGGAAGGTGAGCAAAACTACTGTACTCATCCAGATTTCTTCTTTAGTCATAGATAACAGAAATGGATATTGTCAATGGTCAAACTCAATGCGAGCTCCTGCAATTGGCAAGTTTAGGAATTGGCCAATGAAGAATTTTGGAGAGGATTGGGTTTATTGACAAAAAGTGTGGGTGGAAGAACTGACAATGAAAGACAAGTGTTGAGGTGGGAAGAAATGAAAAAAAAGAATGTTTGACATGGAATGTAATGAAGAGAAGGAGGTAATTGTTGATATCAATGAACCAGTGATATACATAGTCACCAACCTCTCCAATACCCACAGACAGGAGTTGGAGATTGTTCCAGAGTTTCATGCCCCGACCCTTTTGAGTCTCATATTGTTTTTTTATTCCAAAAGATGACAATTTTTGAATAGAGTTTTGTTAATGGAATGTTGCACTGTTAGATTTTAATTGCATTTTTTAATGAAAGCATGTACTAAAGCTGAAACGTTTTGCTTGCTTTCCCTCGAAGTTCATCAGCTCAGCTAATAATTATTGAATTATAGAACGAGTTCATTTGCACTTTTTATTAAAGAGGTTCAAGTGATCTGCAACACTTCTCATGTTTTCCAAGTGATCTGCAACACTTTTCATGTTTTCCTTACTAGAAATTTATCGGTCGGTGATCGATAATTTGACTAAGTCCAAAATTTTCTTGGTCACAAAATAAAGAAGTAGGTTGAATAGGACTGAAACAGAAAATCTCAAAATTTTATTTAATTATTGCATAAAGTTATTTACCCTTGCGAGTCATTTTGAACCAATTTGTTCAGCTGCTCTAAATTTTGGCTCAATAGAGGTGACAGAAACTGAAAATCCCGATTCCTTCTATCAATAGTGGGCGTTTTCATTATGTCAGTACTGAAAGAAAGTTAAGTTTTTTTGAATTTGGTGAGAAAAAAAGATTCTTTACTCTTTTTCATTTGATTCTGCTCCACCATTAATCAATGGGTCATCATTTTCGAAAGGATCTTCGTCAGGAATCAATCTGAATAAATGATTATTTCATTTAATAATGTGTGGGAGAATCTAGAAATTTTAACTCAATTTTGATTCAAATCAGAATTAAAGAAAAATTCTCCTAGAATTGCACAAGTTTCTTCAAAACTAATTTTTGGACAGAAAAATCCACCAAAATCGGATAAGTACAACAAGCTCAATGAAAAAGAGAGGATTGCTCAACTGAAGCTCAATCACTGATCATGTTTTCATTTGACTTGTCTGAACATTGAAAAAAAGACTTGCCTTTTTTTCAAACACATTTTTTGAAGTTTTTTCTTTTTCGAAAAGACATGGGTTTTGTTTATTGATGTTGTTGATGTTTTGTTTATTGATGATCCAAGATAAATGCAATTATCCTGGGGTTGTTTATTGAATTTACATGGAATCCTAAATTTATGCATATTTATCATACAACACAACTCAGTAAGTTTATGCAATGTTAATTTGCTGCATGTTGCATGTTTTATCTGGATCCATTTTCTGGACGACTATTTTTGAAGTCTAGAATGTATAAATTCACATGATCAAGCAAGCATGACAAAAAACTTTAAAAATCAGTAAAATTCAAATTCAAACCTTACATAGAAAAAGAAATTGAGAAAGTTTTCGGGTCATTTAATAAAAAACCAATTATTGAGATGAAATATGTCCTGGAATGATCATTTTAGTTCGGATTTAAATCAAGGTTAAGTGTCAGTTACGTCAGGGAAAACGAATTTTCAACAATCATTACGCATATGAAATTTACACTTTTCTTGACTAACAATCACATATTTTCATAGCGTAGAGTCAAGGAAATTAGTTTTATCATTCGAAAAGATACTTCCTCAAATAAAACACATCAAATTATTCTGCCTAGCTGTCATAATACCTAAATTAACAAAACTACAAGATATGTTTAACCCAGTTTTTTCTATTGCTTCAAGCCGAAAAAGTATAGTTCGATTAAATATTGAAACAGAAAAGCTGATCTCCACACCAAAACAAAGTTCTCGCTAAATTTCGGCCGACTGAAGTGAAGTAAAAAATATATTACTTTTTCGAACTCATACGCCTTAAATCGCCGACTTCATCAATTTTAATTCAGAAAACACAAATAAAACTTCCACTCATGTATAAGAAAAAAAGCAAAAATTGATTTTGGTGTCAAAATATTATTTTTACCAAATTTAAGCTGGTGAAATTCAATAACTACGACTATTAAGATCAGAAAAAATATTATTTCCAACCCCCAATGTTTATTTGTCACTGTTTGGTACAAACACCGGCTTTGTCACTTTTTATGGTGAAATAAATTTAATCGAAACCACATGTTCCCAAATTTTAAATGCTTCTAATTTTTCAGTTTTCATATTTCTCGATCTTGAGAAACAAAATTTACAAAACAATAATTTTTAGAAACTTGTATTTTCACCCTCAATGCTCTGTTACATGTACGATGTATTTTTTCCTATTCAAGCCGACAGTAAAAGCGCTGAAAAAATTTTCCGATTTTGACCCTCTGGAATGTAGTTAAATGAATATTTTCGAACAAATTCCGAGATTTCAGTTTCACTTTCTTAATCTAACATGACCGTCAAACAAGATGAGATCAACAATTTGATGTTTTCAAACAGCTAACCAGCTTAAAAAATCAATCATAAATCAACGATTTTTCATAAATTCAAGCCAGGACAGCAAAAACCATGTCAAAAAACATTAAAGTGTAAAAATCAGGCACTAAAAACCTGGATTATCTAATGTCGAAATCAGAAAATCCAAAATCTTTAAATAGAGAAAATATTTGGTTGTTACTCAACTATTGAATTTGAATATAAAACATTTATTGATAAGAGGAAAATATGCTAACAGCTGCGCCTCAGCAGGGCTGTCAGGTCACAGATTATGATTATTGTAGACAGAAGATTGGGCTTGACGTTCCGAAGTACATAAGAATCTATCTTTTCGGCCTAGAACATCAAAACTTTCTTACCATTTTCATAAACAAGAAGTAAATGCTAAAGAGGCTCATTTTCCAGTGTTCTAGATTATTGTCACATTAAACAGAAGTGGAGCCATGTCACATTAAACAGATTGGTGATCAGTCACATTGACGGTAAAAACCCATACCACATCCCATAGGAAACGTGGCCATGACACGGTAGGTGGCATGCTGTGACCCCCTGGGGTGGCTCCAGTATGTGTTTCTGTTTCGGGAACCCAACCCAGCTGGTACTACCACAGGTAAACCTATGGTGTACCTCGGCCTTGTCCTAGGGTTAATGCTGTAGAATAATGGACAACTTGGCCGGGTCGGGGGTGCCAATCCTTAATCCTCATTCACGGGAATGGGGGACGGTGCCATTTGAGGAATGACGTACTGTAGGGGACCCGATTGTTAACCTAAATCCCCTTATTGGCCCTGACCTTAAGGGTCTGAGGGCTTTCTTAACTGAGGGTCCTTCTGGGGGAAAACTAGCCTAGGGGAGACTCCCACAAATATACCCTCAACAACAAAAACCCCTGAGAAGACTTACGACACCTCTTCTCAAATTACTCGGCGCTGGGCAACGGGTTCGGGGTCAAACGTGGTTCTACGGACGGCGACGTACGGGAACGGGGAATCCGGGCGATTCGGCGTGGGGTTCGGCGGCTGCTGATTGGCAGGCAGTGATAACGGACGTTTCCTCGGCGATTGGCGACGGGGTTCTACAATAGGCGGCGACGGGGACGGGTTCCTACAGTCGGGTTACTGTAGGTGATGCTAGTATGTAGGCTGGGGCGAAAATATGTAAATTTATTCGACGTATGGCAAGGCGCAGTTGACAACAATAAAATATAATAAAATTAACGACAGCGAACGCGACGTGAGGCTAAAACAACGAAAAACCAGTTAGGCCCAATAATGAGTGACAAGAAGACAAAACATGCTCTTTTAAAGGGCTCCATAAACTACAGTATGCCTTGGGCGGAGTTAACACTCCCCCAAGCTAACTTCTGCAGCGGAAATCATTGCAGAAGATGCCTATGATCACATAGACATTTTCCAGTTCACAACCTTAAGCATTGGGGCGAGTTTTCACTCTCCATGCTTAACATAGGAACGTCACTAGTGAGAATTTCCAACTAGTCGTTTCATGTTGCGAAACGTCGCTAGTTTTTACTGATAAGAAGTGCACGTTGTGCTCTAATTACAGCGATTAGCTCGGAGAGCTTATCTCTAACGGAAATTCTTGACTAGCGGGCACATACTGTAGTCTACGTGTATAACAAAATAATTATTCGAAACGGAAATAAAATGTGCGCGAAAGCAACAGAAATAAAGATGAAAGTACACACATAAATTGCATCTAAAAAGTATAAAAACGAAACGCAAAATTGATGTAAATTACTGTAACACAAAACATAAAGAAAAACATAATGGAAAATTGTAATGTGAATCACATGACGTTCGACAAAATCCGTCGGCACGTGACACGGCAGTCCTTCGAAAAAGGGCGTCCTCATCCTTGTGCGCGTCTGTGAGGGTCAAACGTTCAGGTGATGGCGACGGCGAGCGGTCGATGGTCCAGCCGTTTTTCGGTGCGTTCTGGTTTGTGCAATTGTGTCAATGTTGCGTGGAGTTGCTAACGTCGATTGGAGATGCGTGAAGTTGCTGACGTCATTTGATCCCTTCGGTGAAGTTGCCAATTGTCAGTTGATTTGTAAAGTCCGAAACGAGACTAAAAGAAAAAATTTTAGAGGCGAGGTATAGGCTATTGCACGGATGCGCCTGTAATGTGAAGCAATACCTTAGTTTTAGATGCATTGATCGCTGCTCATTCTCTTCTTTACACTGCTATTCCAGCATGGAACAGGAGTGGATATCCTGTGAGGGGCATGGCGGTCCTTCGAAAAAGGACGACTCCGTCCGTAAGTGAAGAAGAGAAGGGCTACTTGATTACGGGTCGGAGACCTCTGCATCAAGATGTGGGTCAACGAGATCTTGTGTAGAATCTCTATTTGTTGACGCAATCAACAAAGGTGCCATCTCGATGACCTGTGAAGTGGAAAGTATCTCCTCCTCTTCTGTAGGCTGAGCAGGTGACACGTAGCGTCTAAGCTGATTGACATACACAGTATCTTCTTGATCAGTCTCAAGTCGAATAGTGACATTGGGATATGCCACATTCGTGACAAAGTAGGGTCCATCATAAATGGGCAATAGTTTGGGCCTTAGACCACGTTTTCTGGTGGTGCGCAGTTTGAGCACCTGATCCCCAACTTTGTAAGAGACATCTCGTGCCATACGATCGTAAGACCGTGCATAAGCCGCCTGTGATCTCTCAATTCTGCTCTGGATCAAGGTCAAGGCATTTGTAAAATGCCGTTTGACCTCCATATCATAAGTAGAAACATCTATGATATGGGCCGGAGGGTTGAATGAGAGTGCTGCATCAACAGGTAGCATGGGTGTACGACCATACATGAGCTCAAAGGGTGAATACCCTGTGGACTCATTCATGCTAATGTTGACAGCGAACACAGAGTACAGCAGGTGTTCATCCCAATCAGTATGACGTTGGTGGACATACATACATAACCGTGTAGCTAGCGTTTGATTAGCTCTTTCCACTTCTCCATTTGTCATGGGATGATAAGCGGTGGAGTGGATTTTCTTAGTTGAACAAATGGTAGTGATTTCAGTCATCAGTTTGGACGTGAAATCAGTACCACGATCAGACTGAAGAATCTGCGGTGCCCCATGTCTGCAGACAATTTGTGTAACAAAGAGTCGAGCTATGGTTTGCGCAGTGATGTCCGGAGTAGTGAAAGCTTCGACCCATTTAGTAAAGTAGTCTATAAAGACTACAATAAATCGGTTTCCATTTTCACTAGTGGTCGTTGGTCCCATACAGTCGACACCGACTCCGTGAAACGGACCCATAATGGAGATTGGTTTCAGAGTTGCACGGGTCTTTTGTCTTGCGGGTTTATTCCGTTGGCAAAGGTCACAGCGCTGACAAAAGGACTTGACGTCCGAACTGAGGGAAGGCCGGTGGTACCTGCGGGCTATAAGCCTCGCGGTACGTTTTGCACCAAAGTGTCCAGCAAGAATGTCATTGTGGTGAGCTTCAATAATGGTAGTTACCATTGATCGAGGGAAAACAATCTTGTTGGACTCGCCTGTCCACTTCTGAAGGATGTTATCCAACAGGTGGTAGCCATTAACATCATTCTGATCACCGTAGGGTTTTAGTGACCTAAGAATGGAGGCTAGTTCCGGATCTTCAAATTGAGTTGCGAGAAGGTCATGGTGCTGCGCATCCTGTGATATCTCTGCATAAGACTCAGACCTGGCCAGGTGCTGCACACCATTGGTGGTCCTGTGGGATGAATTCGCCAGGTGCTGCGCACCATCGGATATCATCATAACTTCTCCCTCGGGTCTGTATAGGGGAATATCATCAATACTCTCCCCGGCAAGGGAATTAGGATTGGGAAGGCGTGATAATGCGGCAGCATTACCATTAGACCGACCTTTTCTCGGCCGAATAGTCAGTTTGAATTCAGCTAACGCGAGGCCCCACTGAGCTATGCGGGACGAAGTGTTCAGTTTCTCTAACACTGCCTTAACAGCAGTGTGTTCGGTCTGAACGACCACCTCATGTTGAAAGAGGTAAGGCCGAAAGTGCTTAACGAAATGGACAACAGCGAGAGTCTCTAACTCCGTAATAGTGTAGTTCTTCTCAGCTGCTGTTAACCCTCGACTGGCGTACGCAACAGGATGGTCGTATCCATTTTCGTCTAACTGGCTCAGAACTGCTCCTATCCCTGAAATACTTGCATCAGTTTGAAGTATGAAGGATTTCGTAAAGTCCGGATGGCGCAGGACAGGAGGGTTCAGCAACAGCCTACGGAGTTCGTCAAACGCCGCTTGCTGAGGTTTTGACCACTGGAGGGTAACTTCCTTCCGTAAGAGCTTGGTCAGCGGCTCGCTGAGCGGAGCGCAATGAGGGATCAAATGCCTATAGTAAGACACAAGGCCAAGAAAAGACTTGATGTCTTTAGTATTTTGTGGAATGGGTAAATCCTGGACGGCGGCCAATTTGACTTTATCCGGCTCGAGACCCTTCTGTGAGATGCGGTACCCGAGATATTCTACCTCAGAGTGCGAAAACTTGCACTTGCTCAGTCTGAGCTTCATTCCACCCTGACGGAGACGCGTAAACACATCCATCAGGCACTCAAGCATATAGGTGTGAGAGTTCCCGAACACCAAGATGTCATCGAGATAGGTCAGTGCAGTGCGCCACTGCAATCCTGTAAGAAGCAGATCCATGAGGCATTGAAACATCCCAGGGGCATTGCAAAGACCAAAAGGCAGATAGTTGAACTCGTAAAGTCCAATAGGCGTATTAAACGCCATTTTCTCTTTGTCTGCCTCGGCAATAGGTATAGACCAGTAGGCATTAGCCTGATCAAGGGTAGTAAAGTATTTCATACCCTTGAGTGTGTCCAGGATATCATCAATCCATAGGAGAGGATAAACATCCTTCTTCGTAACCTCGTTAAGACCACGAAAATCAACACACATCCGGTGTGACCCATTTTTCTTGCGAACCAGGAGGGTGTTAGTAGCCCAGGGTGAGGTACTAGGGCAAATAATGCCTTTTTCCTGGAGCGCTTTGACTTCTTGTATGATGAGATCCTTTTCCTTGGGCGCGGTGCCGTAAGGGAAACGACGGACTGGGCGAGCATCACCCGTGCTGATCTCATGGTGCACGAGGTCAGTGGAACCTGTGTCCTTTTCATCAATAGCGTAGAAGTCAGTAAATGCGACCAGCAGGTAGAGCAACGCTGCTTTATCCTGTGAGGAGATATCTGATGATATCACAGCATTTGCTTCAACCCACTTACAGTCAAGAATGGTATCAGACTTGACCGCCGATCCCTGTGGGGAATCAGAAAGCATCTGCACATGACCCATGGTTGTGTGCGGATAGAGAACCACTGAGTGCGTACTTGGGTTAACTACCTGTAGGGGTATGGGACCATTGGTCACAGTACTCACAGTACCAGCAAAGTATACATTGCGTTGCTGTCCCAAAAGAGGCTTAGGAAAGAAAGCCACTTCTGATACAGTTGCATACAATGCAGGCACAGGTGCAGTGAATTGTGTTAGCGAGCGAGGCTCAAGGACAATCAATTCCTGCAAGGGTAGCGCCCCACGAGCAGAAGGTGGATTGTGGATGAGGCCCTCACACGGAACTCGAAGCTCCTTGAACTGAAGAAAAGATTTCTCCCAGTTCAAGCTGACACAGGTGAACCGTCCGAGGAAGTTCGTCCCCAAGACTAGTTCAGCCAAACAGTTTTCCTGAATTTGAACCTGAATCCATTCAGAAACATCAGCCACTGTCACCGTGACATAGGCAGCGCCTAGCAGTAGGATCGGAGACCTATTGGCTGCTATGGGGTGAGCCCTAGTCTCTGTGAGTGCCAAGTCGGGTAACTGAACCGCCAACTTGTGATCCAAGAGCGAGAAAACTGCCCCTGTATCAATTAGAGCTTTGGCTTCTACCCAATTGTTCAATAGAACCTTGATATGAGGGGTCCTCATTTCAGTGGGGTAGAAAGCTGATACTACATGACCTGGGTCAGGCACAGAGTCATCAAAGCTCGACTCTGGCGCATTGGTTCGCCTTGGTATTGGCAAACCAGTGCGTCGGAGTAGTCCTACCAGAGCATAACCAACTGAGGCTTCTGGATTGGTCGTAGGAGTAGGATTGACCTGAACAGTGAGTACATGATCTGATCTTTCTCCGGAGCTCTGAGTAGCTCCTAGTGATTCAACCTCAGCATCAGAGAGTGGTGGCACCTCTAGTACAGGGGATGCAGGTGCATCAGAATCACTAGGCTCGCGAAACCGGCCTTTCTCCAGTGTAACTGGAGAGTTTCCAGGCGGTGGCCTAGGACAGTTTGATCCTGACCTGGCTATAAAATGACCACTAGCCCGTCTAGAAGAAGTCCGGCTTCCTCTGGTCGACCCACGTGATGAGGCAACTGAGGAGGCTCGCGAGGGTGGCCGAGAAATGGACGAAGTCCTTGATCTTGATCGGGACCCGGACCGGTACGAGGCCCTTGATAGTGAATGTGTGTTCTCCCACCAGGGATCGATCTGATCAATCTCAGCCGTGGTCAAGAGAAGGGGTAATTCTACTGCATTCAATCGACAGATATGTTGTTGGTAGTCAAACGTAATATTCTGGAATTGTTCGAGGAAGTCCAATCCAAGAATCAGATCGACTGGTGCCCAGAAAGGAGACGTAGTCTTACACACATGGAGATGTATATCCACTCTTGTATGTGGCTGACGGGTTCCAGGCAACATGATTTCGTACGGTCCTGAAAAGAGGGTATGGACAGCTTTACCATTGATACTCATCAATGGGTTGAAGTCGTGATGTTGCTGGAAGGCCATCACTGCCTTCGGACTCTCTTTGATCAGCGCTTTGTGAAGGCGTTGACTAATGATAGTCCGTGGGCACCCAGTATCAAGGAAAGCAGGGGTTTCCTTGTGGTCAACTAGTACGACAAAACACGGAGTGATCCTGTCTAACTGAGTTGGCACATTGTTCTGTACGTAATGAAAACCTACCCAGCGTTGAACTTTCGGGAGGAGGTTCAACGGAGAGTATTGGCTAACAAACCGAACCTGTCTTTTCCGCAGGCAGTAACTGAGGTAATAGGAGATCCCAGGGTAGATGATAAATCCTGTACCGGCCAATACTGCCAGGGCAATGAGTGTGTTAAAGATCAACTGCACTGGTCCACTCAAGAGAGACTGTAGGCCCTGCATGAGGTTGTGCTGTTGGCCAGTAATCACATGGTTTGCTGCCAGACCAACACCTCCCAGTGAGGATTTGATGTCAGTTCCTACCCCTGCAACCGCTTGATAGATAGTATCGGGTTGGAGGGATAGACCAGCGGTAAAGTTTACCAACCGGTTTAAGACCGCTTCAATCTGCTCAGTCTTGTAAACGTACTGTTTAAAGAAAGCAAAACTTGAAGGGGTCATCACCAACTGATCATGGAAGAGCGCAGGAGTGTCAAAGTGAGTGACGTTTAAGCGCTGTTTCCAGAACAGCTCAAGCGGAATGTGGCTCACATGGACCGTGCCAGACTCAGTAAACCAGCCAGAGCGATTTCGGAAAATCCCCGTAAAGTGGTGGTCACACGGCACTTTTGGACTGAATTTAGTGAGATCTGGGCCACTGGGGGTGGCAAAATAAACGGTACCGCCAACCTGTACGGGTAGATACTTGTAACAGGTGTCCCCTATTCGGTACAAATGGTAGACATAAGTGGCATTGACCTTTTGACAAGGCCATATCGTCAGTGCTTCACCCGTAAATTCCGCCATCAGATCATTCCTTTGAAGGAATGCCCAGGCTCCGAGTGTAGGGTCAAAATGAAGCAACTGCCAAGTCAGATCAAGGTAGCGTTGAGCGTGAGAGCACAACTCAAGCCACATGAATCGAAAATTGTTAATTTCCGACTCCTTGATCTGCTGAGCCAGGTAGTTCAGTTTGGCATTGACGGGCTCAGGGACGGAATCCTTTGCCAATCCGAACAACCTGTGGGTCAAATTAAATCTTCCGTGGATGCGTAGAAGAAGACCCTGATCCGTTCTTACTGTATTCGACCGGAGGTCAGGACACAGCCGAAACATAATCTCAATTGCTCTCCATGGATCCCCATAAAAAGTTACAAGAAAGAAAGCTGAAAAAAGAAAATCTGGAAATATAGTACATAACATATCATGGAGTTGCTTTTAAATCTAAAACCAGGTAAGTATAGCATCAGGGGCGAATTGTCCAGGGGGGACTGGAGTGGGGGCGAATTACCAGGGGCAAATTGTGGGGAACAAATTGCTGGGGGGGAATTGTCCTAAAACCTAGTCAAGCATGCCTATCAGTTTTTAAAAGCTTTCTACAATGGTATAGCTACATAATGAGGTAATGCTGACGCATGATTATTGTTAATCAACAGAAATAGTTGGTGTGCAATCTGCATCAGAATTTTCCATCATCACACATAACTGAATCTGACTAATAAAGCAATATATGCTTGTATTTCAGAATAACATCAAAATCAGACTTGCTGTCAATTGAATTCATGCAAAGCTTTTACTCTGCATTTTAGAACCAGAGAGTTGCAAGAGCTTAGTTGGGAGTGCTTATGAATTTTCAGTTCAATGTGTCATGTTTCTGCAGGAAATGGTGAAAATATAAAATAGTGCTATCCTCATTATTTCAGGTTATTTAGAGGCAAAAAAATCTAAATCCAAAGCTGGTAGTCAAGGAGTGAGTTTTCGTACAGGTGGAGGTCACAGAAAGAAGCAACCTTATTGCACATATTTTTGTCATCTACTTCTTTATATGTTTTTCATGTTGTTACTTATGGAGAATCCCTTTCTGCCGAAACTTCAACTCGAAATAATTGGCATAAACTCCATCTAAATTTTTGTAGACAATATGAAACAATTCTGTTAACAAGTAGATAGATTGAAGCAAGGCCCTTTGTCTACAAAACTCAATTTTTGGAACATCTGATGACATCATTCATAGATACCTGCTGCATTCATTGAAACTGATGCAATTGTTGTTTCAAAAAGTAAAATGGCATTATTATTTCACCTGCACTATTTAATTTCCTTATGGTATCACATTATTTGATACACAAAAATTTGACAAAAAATTTTCTTGGTAACCATAAAACAGGTGACTTCATTTATTTCCAGTCTGATTCAAAATATTTCATGTAATGTTGTGGAATAGGGCATTTCGTGGACAATTTTCCTTTTCTGGAAAGAAGCAATACATATTATTTCTGATCATATTGCACTGAATGTTGAAAGATAGGTTGAATGCCTCAAAGCAGAACTTAGCTTTATTGTGTTCATCATGCTATTATTCCCAAAATTGGAAAAATTTCCCCACTCAATCATCTTCATCTTATTTAAATCTTTTGTACTGAGCTCATTGATGCTTGATTGCAATGCAAACATTTTCCAATGATACCTTTGTGTGTTCATATTTAACTCAGCTATTATTAGATATATGTCCCCTCTTCCAAGTCTTTGAGATGTCTCATTCGTTTCTCTATCCATTTTTGACACCTTCATTGATGTGTCTGCTTGCTTTTTTAAAAATTTCCACCAACTTGGGACTCTGTATTTGTTGAAGCATCTGATCATATCTGATGTAGTCAGGAGTGATTTTCCAGGTATGTCTGGCATTTGTTCAGTTGAACTTTTGGATAAAAGAGTATGCATTGAAATTATTGCTAGTCTAATAGCCAACTTTAGAGGTAGTATCAATTCCACAAATGAGATTTTTGTCACAGTATTTTGATTCTCATTCAATTGTATAGGCAGTTGTTGATGACTCCCTCTCCCAACTTCTAGTTGTTGACATACCGAAAATTAGTTTGGAACTTTGCCATGGAATGATGCTCATGATGATTTTCAAAGTAAAAATTCCTTGATCAAGGGCATAATTTGTCGATTTTGATCAAAAAACGCATTTTTGACCGATGGCTGACCTACTACCCTTGACTTCATTATGTTGTCTACTCCCTCCTCATAAGAATGATTTTTATTCTGTATTCAATGGCCAAGAACTCTTGCAGGTATGCAAATAAAAAGATGAATTAACTGGTAGAAATGTTAACCTTGGAAGAAAAAATCAACAACAATTTCAATTCTTTAGCAGGTAATTTGGGGAAAACAGTCCGAATTGTTAAAGTTGTGTTGAAAAATAGTGTTTTCTATAGCAAAAAATGGTCAAAAAAGTCAATTTTTTCGGTCGTCATTTTTACATAGTTTTTAAGATCCAAACTACTTTTTGAAGTAATATCTAAATTTTTCAGTCGAAAAAATCGCTTTTTTCTTTATTGTATCCACTCCTGAATTAATTTTTGGCTATTGATGACATCTATGGAAAATATCATTTTACTGTGTCTTCACAGCTCTGTTTTTAATGACAAGGTCAATTTTTGGATCTGAAATGCTAAATAAAAAAAACTATTTATAAAACTTAGGTTTAGAATTGTCATACTGGCGAAACAATGCTGAAGAGAGGAGCTATGAACAACTAAATTACTCTACAGCATGATGCAGCCTTAATTTGCGGCTTAATATATAGTAAAAATCAGAGAGGCAAAACAGAGTCAGTCATAAGCCAGCCCCTAGCAGGCCATCAACTTTTGGCTCTGCTCTTGCTCCCATGAGCCTGATGTACATGTTCAACAGAGTAGGTATTGAATTTTATGTTGGTTCTAGCTTCTAGGTGAACGTTATAAACTATAGCCATATGCTCTGTATGCATACTTGGTAGTGTCGATATCGAATTTTTGCTGTTTGTAGCCTAGGCTAGTTGTAGTATACATTCTCTCTGAAAAAGGAACAGAGTAAGCCATAGGAAATTTGTTAATATTAGACTACTTTAACAGTCTTGTCACAGTTGAAATCAAAAAAGAGCATGGATAACAATTAAAATTATTTCTCCATAGAAGTTAACAAAAAAAACTTGAAAGTGATAATGCATGTGAATATTTATTTTCTGAATGACTACACATAGAAATACAACATTTTTATTGGCCATTCCATGGAAACAAATGTGCAGGAAATAATCCATCCTTGATCTATAGGACTCAACAATATTTTTTCTTTATTTTCAAAACATGCTTGCATAGTCATTTTTGTGGTTGTATTACTCATTTTTATTCATTAGGGACACTTTTTGCTGTCTAATAGCAAATGTGACTATGATAGTAGATGTGTACTAAGTAGCAAATGTGCTACCCAAACTGCCACATGGTATGGTCAACCATGTGCTGCAGTGGATCACATGGCATGGTCAGCAACCCTGTATACAACCTAAAAAATTAAAGTGGAATCATGTATCATTTTCTTACATTAAAAAGAAATTGGCAACTCACAAGTCCACTGGTGGATGGAATGTGTTTAGGGTCAGCATTCAGCTTGTATTCCTCTATAGCATTTGAACAAACTGAACAAATGATGAAAAATAATGCAGAATTGGCTTGTTAGAAATTTCGAATTTGTACTGTAGCAAAATGTCAGCTCTTTCTCAATCTGGCAAGAAGAGTACCAGTTATCGAAAAATTTTAGATCAATTGAAAATTCTAATTCTAGAGCAATACAAACGATAAAGATGGAAGCATATGCAAATCACAAGAAACGTCAACAAACGAGGGTATGCATGCCATTTAACAACTGTATTGCATCTTTTACAGAAATATGAAAAACGGTTATGAAACCCTTATATTGTATTCAACATAATCAGCATAAATTTTTTACATGCATCAGACCGTATTGCTCAGTTATTTAGATGGGCAAGGAAGGAAATCAAGGAACCTGTTCTACCTTTCAGAAATAATCCAGTGGACATGTGCAATTGCAGAAATGACGACCAGAGAAATGCTAAATGTTTTGGACAATGATGTTCACTCTTCCCATTTAAGGACAATTGTTAGAGCATGCCATAAACTAGGTAAAGTTAATTAGAGTCATGCATTAACATATCATACTATAATCTTTTTTTTATAAAATGCTTCAGAGATGAAAAACTACCCAAATATCGTGTGATTCGAAAATCTTCTACCCCTACCTGATGCTATTGCTGTAGAATTTTTACTGAAAAAAGTTTTGAGTCACAGGGATCATTTGTACTTGCCTTTTTTGATGGAACAGAATGGAACCAATCCCGAACAGTTTGAAATGTTCAGCCTGAAAATCAAATTTTGATCAGAAAGGATAACTGCAATTTTCTAGAGTGACTGATGGTAAAACCCCAACTGGAATAAATGGAACAGAAATTTCCCTTTCATTCTGCAACTTTGTATGGATCGCATTCCATTCCCTTCCATTCCACCAGAAATAGCAAGTATAAATAAACCTTCAATTGTGTGATGACCATAGAAATTCTGCTAGAAGTCAGCCACATGTGGTGGAATAAAAATTGTGTTTCATTCTTGATAATGAAGACAAAGGTCATCTAACATCCAAGCAGCTTATTATTCCACTTATATTAGTCAGATATGTGAAATTATTTGCATAGACAACACTTTTCAGAGTTCCTTGAAATCAAGTAGGCATTGTATAAAAAATTGTTATGCTACAGCATCATTTAGATTTTGATGATTGCTTTTTCTTCTTCATCCTCTCAATCATTGTTGAGGCCATCAAATCTGCTGGGAGTCAATCAGAATCTGCTGGGAATCGAACCCCTCCTAACCCTCATCTGCATGTATGGTATTCAGAGGTTTTCAATTCTATTAGAACTAAGGTTCTAATATGTTTTTTGATACTTTCGTTCAGGATGATGATAAATTTGATGAATTTTCCTACATTTGAATTTGCCTTTTTCACCAAGCAAAAAATGCAGATAAAATTATAAAAAGAATGAAAATCAGAAACTCTACTTTGAGTATCAATGTTTAGTGAACATAACAGATGCCTTGAAACAATTAAAAATTGGTTGAGAAACAGTGCTTGAATTCGTGAGAGCTGGGCTCAATTTATGATGACAACTATAGTCTGTTTTTTAAAAATGCTTCCAAGATGAAGAATGAAAAAAAATCAGTAGTATCTTTAAAATCGTTCACACAAAGCTTCTGAAGTATGATTTTTCGGAATGATTAGTTGAGTAAGCTCATGAATTTGCAGTTTGCTATGAAATATGGTTCAGAACAAAATCGTAAAAATATAGAATAGTACTTGCATTCTGCTTTTATTATTCAGAAGTACTTCAGGAAAACACATTATAATGTCTGGAACCACCATGCAGCACTGATATCCAGTGAACATGGCTAATCACAAATATGATATAACTTCTTCATCTAGATTTTTATTATGTGAGTTATAAGCCAGAATTTTAATCTACAATATGTTGTAAAAGATGACATTGTTCATTGGAATCATTGCATTCTTGTTGAACAAGTCAAGAAAAATATCAACTCCTGACTGTATATCACCTTGTAAGACACGTTTTTGACTGAAAAAACCTTACTACCATTTGATAACTTTAACCTTTAACCTCTAAATGACTTGGACCTTCAGCCTGCAGCCAGTTTTTCAGCCAATGCATAGGAGAATTTTTTTTACTTTATGGAGTTTATTGCATTTTTTGTCCAAAAATGCTCTGAGTCGCAGTTTCAATGCATTTTTTGTAGATATTTTATGGATTTTGTTGTCAAAATTGTTCTATATTGAGGTTAAAAATTGAGATTTACATAATTTGTACAAATTTGTTTGTGTATGCCCTGTGAAATGAATGTTACTACAGTCTATTTGGTTTACTGTAGCAGTTAGTTAGGTGAGGAAATTGAGAAGCAAAGATGTATCCCCACGATGCAGGTTTACTGTCTCCTCATAGATTTCTACAGATTATTTTGCTTTCTGAGGCTCATTGGAAAATGATCAGACCTTAAAAACTATTAAAAATTTTTAGGAATTAATTAAATGCTGACATGGGGGAACAGTTTTCGACTATGCCTGGGTACACAGGACATACAGTAAGATAGGGCGGACGAAATTTCACAATGAGAAAAAAACAGCAGATTGGCTATCTAGGAGCTAATACAGTAGTCGAGGAAATGTTTTAATCTAGCAGACTTCATCATTGGCCACCCAGTCTATGATGATAAAAAAGGGGAACAAAACAAAAAAAGCAGGAGATAGAACAATTTGAAAAAAAAATTTTCTCAATAACTTTTGTAATTTTTAGGATGGTTATTTTGTAATGCCAGGTATTGACAGCATGTCCAACTGAATAACATCGAGGCCAGATCGCAATGGGCCATAAAAATTTATGAAGACATGAATAATGGCTTGAACTTCGATGATGTCATTTTTAGAGCTGAAACTGAGATTCAGCTTGAATCTTACACAAAAAAATGTTATCAACATTCCGGTTTTCCTGTGAGAAAAAGCTAAATACAGTGCTCACATGATCATAAACCAAACTAACAGTTTTCAAGCCAAACTGAAGGGAAAAATTAAGCACCCCTAATCGGTTTCAGTATGGGCTGTAATCTGGCAACAAGGCCTATCCAAAATTTTAATTTTTAGTGGTTCAATGGATGTCGATTTTTAGGTCAATGAACTTTTAATGAAAGGCCTACAGGAGTCAGAAGTTGTAAATATGATGGACAATATAAACTTATGCAAGATAACCGTAAGTCATTGCACCAATTAGAATTATGCTAGATACAAGAACTATATTGCTAAAATGTAAAACTGAGCACACAATAAACAACACAAAGAAATCGTGTCCTAAAGAAGAATGATGTTTCCATGTGGGCATTGAAGCTGCACTTATTTGCTATGCTCAGAAAAAAAACAGCTAAACATACCAGAAAAATTTTGACATGAGTTGCTTTTGTTGATAAGTTTTCTTGAGTTTTATTCAAATAGATAATTTTCTGGACAATAACTGGTTCAATATAACAGGAACAAATGCCAAGTTTCATACAGATCCCTCTCAAAAAATTCATCCTAATAAAGACTAGGATCCAGGAATAATCCTTGTTGCAAAGTTCGAGTGTGCAGCACCTTTATTGATAAAACATTGATCAATTTTTAATAGTTCGAATCAGACATGCATGGCAAAAAATTTCTATTGGATGAGGGTCCTCGTGCTTCCCATTGAGAAGGAACAAGATGAGTAAGTGAAGAAACAAAACAAAGCTCCACAAGTGCATTTACCATGCATGCATAAAAATGAAAAAAAAATTTCATCAGAAAAGGTAAAGATAGTGTTTGAGATTTTTTTGGGCCAGGCAGGCCTCTAAAGGATCTCAGCTGGCTGGATTTACTCATCAT
Source organism: Romanomermis culicivorax (assembly GCA_963922205.1). Lineage (NCBI taxonomy): Eukaryota > Metazoa > Nematoda > Enoplea > Mermithida > Mermithidae > Romanomermis > Romanomermis culicivorax. The sequence goes on from CAWUHX010000459.1 coordinate 93,262, forward strand.
AACATTCCCGCTTGCTTCTATTTGTTTTGCTTCACTTTGGTTTGATTCTACAATGAATCAGGTTTGATTCTACTATGAATCATTTCATTAGTTTTTGACTGCAGGTCTTGAAAACAGATGACCCTATACCTTAAATTAAGGAAAAACATTAATTTTGGCAAAAAATTTTAGGGGGAAAATTATATTCAAGTTGTTTTCTGACTGTCTTCTGAGCTTTTGACAGAAAATGTCATTTCTTGGTTATAGTAAAATTTTTTCTTCTTACTTCTGCATTACATATAGTTCTCATACTGCTAACCTGACTTTGCAGTCAGTAAATGTGAGAACCAAAGAAGGGTTTGAAACAAGCTGAAATATAAAGCTGGAGAAAGTATGCAGCATTAACAAAAATGGAAAAAAACGAAAAAAGAACGAGGTAAAGGAAAAAAGAATGGAGTAAAAGTCAACTAATGAACAATATATATGAAAAATATAAGGAAAAGTGAAGTACATGATGGACAGTTCATCATTCAAGGTGAATCAATCAGATAAAATAACAACTGTATGGTCAGTCATCACAAAGTGATGTCCAGCCATGGTGAAGTGCAGCTGATACAGTCATGGCCATCTTTATTAATGTGTACAAAACCTCATAGCATAACATCACATTATATAAAAGAAACATTAGGCACACACATAACACGTGACACAAATTTTATTATTCATGACATAATCACCAATTCACAACAAGTAAGGGAATATTTTATAAAAATAACTTACCAGTAATTCACCAGTAAGGCGCCCTTACATCACCAATTTTCTACCACTAAAGACACAGTAAAAGACGAAAATCATCACCAAGGATTTACTGGTGCTGGAACGAAGTTGTCCTCTACTGTATTTCAGACCAAGTATTAAATCTAGTATATTTTGGGTTTTACTGCATGTGGTTCAAGCGCATCTCAAATGGTATATATGCTTGGGCCATAGTGGATGATTGGAATGCCACAAACCAGAGAGGCTCAGGCCAGGCTCACCGTAAGGCTTACTCTTAGGATGAGGCTGAGGGTTTGACATTATTTAGGCTTGCACCTTAAGCACAAGCCTGAGCCTGAGCCAAATCTTGAAGCTAAGCCTTGATGTAAACCTATGCCCAAGGGTGGGTCTAAAAACAAACCTGAGCCCCACTCTGTTAATCGCCATCCAATAGTTAACTTTGCTCAGGTGTGTAGAATTTTATAGGATGGGTGTGAACCAGAGGCAGTGATACTTATATTTTGACATACTTCAGCGAATTTCAGTAACAATGTTCAAAAATACTTCAAAATTTTGAAACTTGAAAAAAAATTTAGAAAGGTTCATGAAGATAAATTTTTTATTTAGAACAAATGGTTATTCTAGACGGTAGAAGTAAAATCTTTCTTTGATTAAAGTGTCTAAAACACCTTTTTTGCCACAATGAAACTTTGTATATTGCTTTCAAAATATTACTGTTATGAACACAAAACCTTGTGAAGTATTTTCACATAAACTGAAAGATTTAAATTTACTTACTTGGACTACTATTAAATTTACTAACTTGCAATCATGGAACAAATGTTTGGAAGTGCATGAAATACATACTACTGCTTTTCATCATGTTGTCGATAGGGAACTAGAAAGATTCAATTTAAACTCCAGCTACATGAATCAGACTATATGTAGACAAAAGTCGAGCTTATTGGGGCAAACATGTGCCTTATACTGTACTAGTGTGTTCCAAATAGGTTTCAAATAAATCTTAAAAGTACAAATTCACTTAATAAGCTACTCAAGGATAAAAGTCTTCAGGGATGGAACATCTGCATAACAAACTTATGTTATCCTAGTACTACTTCAAGGAGGTTTTCTCCTAAGGACTTAGACTTCACAGTTTAAGCATTATCAATAAGATCTCTCTCATGTTTAATTTTTTGTGGTCTGCATAAAATGCCGTATAACATCAACATAAATTCTGCAAAAAGTATTTGAGCAGTATCCTTGTTAGATTTTCATTCTGGAGTTAGTGCATATATTGCAAGGTGTTACATGGATCATACAAAAGTTTAATTTTAATGATCTCTAAACAAATAAAGTTCAAAATTGTGATGATAAAAGAGGAAATAAATTTAACTTTGACCATCAGATATTGATGTTTAAATAAGGTTTTGTATCACGCTGTGTAAGATTCATATGTCTCACTCTAGACATACTGTGGGCAAAAATGGATTAAGCAACACTTAATTTGCATATTTATTTTTCATTCAATTTGCATATTTATCATGCAAATTACTGGTATCAGGGATGGAAAGAAGGAGAACACAAAATCAGCTAAGGCTGCTAGCCTAGTGTCCACTACGTCATATCACTAGTAGCAAGTGTTGCTAAGTTAATAAAACTGGTATGAATGTGTGGGATGTATTGCTCCTTGCCAGAGGGAAAGGACTGTATTTGGGAATGTTATGGGATCATGAGTATGTCTATCACCTTGGACCAACTAGGGTGAGGCACACTTGAGCACCTGGAGTAGTGACAAGTCCTAACAGAACCAAGCACCTTCTTTTAGCAAAGCCTTGACGTTCCATGTTGTAGAACCAACATGGACTAGCCTAGCTCTGACTATTGTGAGAAAAAACAGCCAGACTGTGCTCTGGACATCAGCAAAGGAATGGTTGTGGGCCAGCATTCAACCTGTGCAACCACCATGGAACAGTCATTGAGTTTGTATGGAACAAACTAAAAACCCTAGTGTGAATAGTGTGGAGGTACCCTGAAAATATGGCATTAGCTATGATTTAGAAAATATAGCTTTAGCTTCGATTTACTGCAGAATAAGGCATTAATCTACATTTTGGTCATATAGATACTGTTTCATTTGGTGCCTTTCTGCAGCTGAGTACAATTTTTTCCTGAAAGCAGGTTATGACTGCGAATTCGAGCAACTATATCCAATATTCATTATACAAGGCATTCAAATCAGATTTTTTTGCTGGACATTTCATATTCACATCATGATTTGTATGTAACTCTTCATTTCTATGAATTCAGGCTACTGTACAACATGCTTCACCCTGAAGTGTGGTGTATGAGAGGGTTGCCCGATATCACCATATCTTTTTTTGTGCTATCAAATACATGGCCATAACTTTGAGAGCATCAAAACAGTATAATAGCATCAAAGTAAATGGAACCCAAAAAAAAGTTCACATGTAGACAGATGACAGAGTAATCCTTGCAAAAGATAAAACTGACCCTGAAAATGCTCTAGATTATTTGAGTCTTTTCAAATGCACCCAGAGTTAAAATAAACGTGAAAAATCCAATTTTTTGAACTTTGAAGGTACAAGCAGTCTGATGAACCAACACTGGGGGAACGTCAAGAAATAGAAACCATTAAAATATTAGGAGTACTTTTTTCTTACAACATAGAAAAGAGGAATGAGTAAAACTTTGGTGAAAAACCTGGAGATGCCCTGCAGACTGGGAGAGGCTTGGGGACTAGACCAAAAGGTATAAAAGTTGAGAAAAATGATATATTCTCAAAGAAAAAGAGAAGGAAACATGGCTCTAATTGATACAATTTCTAGTATTAGTACAAAGTCTGAATTGGACTTTTTCACTGTTCCTCCCACACAAGTAGTAATTAAACGAGGCTACTGGGATGAAGTTAACCCGATAAATCCTATCACTAGTGATGGTCCATATGAATTTCGTATACCTCCAGATCCTCACATGATTCAGCTTAGCAAAAATTATCTGTACATGACCTTGAAAATTACTTAAACTGTTCCTGCTGGTGGAGCTGCACCAGTAATTGCACCTATCAATCTGATTGGTAAAGCATTTTTCCGGCAAGTGAAGCTCTTCCTGAATGGTCGTCTTATTCATGATAGTGGGGATAAGTATGCCTACAGAGCATTCTTTGAAACTGATTTAAATTTTGGTTTTGATGCTAAAAATAGTCACTTACAGTCTTCTTTGTATACTATGGAAGCTGGTCCTAAAATAGATACTGCTGATTGCCAGGGTTTTAAAGACAGGGTAAAGCAGTTTGAAAATGGTCAAACAGTTGAAATAACAGCTCCTCTTCATATTGATCTTCTAATGCAAGATCGATATTTACTCAGCAATACTGAGCTCAAACTCGAATTGATTCGCAATAGTAATCCATTTGTATTACAGTGTCCAGCTGGTGATGCAGAAAATGCAAAATTGGAAGTTTCCTAGATGAAACTCTTCATCAGGAAAGTTGAAGTTCTCGACAGTGTTGGATTGGCTCTGGAGAAAGCAATGTTAAAGACACCAGTCAAGTACCCAATTAGACGAGTCCAAATGGTGAATCTTCATATTGCTAGTACAACACAATCTACACCTCTGAATACTCTATTCACTGGTCAGTTGCCACATAGGATGATTATAGCATGTGTTGATGCAGATGCATATCGTGGAGAAATAAAAAAATCTCCATTTAATTTTAAATGTTACAGTATAAGCGAAGTCAAGGTTGTCTCTGGTGGTCAAGCTTTTCCAGCGACTCCACTAAGACTTGATTTCGCCAACAACAAATATTTTCGAGCGTATGATCAGCTCTTTGAAACTCTAGACATGGCTAAAGATAACAAAGGGAATGGCATTAGCAGACTTAATTTTAAAAATGGACAGTGCTACTTTGCCTTCGATTTTACACCTGATGAAGATGATAGTGGACATTGGGACTTGATTAGAGATGGTTCCACAAGTATAGAATTGACATTTGCTGATAGGATACCTGACGCAGGTATAGAAGTTATTGTTTATGCAGAATTTGACAATTTGATTATCATTGATAGAAACAGACATGTCTTTATTGACTATACTGCATGAATACATCTGAAATCTACATCTTGATCAATAGAGATCAAACTTCCAGAAACATCTTCAATGGTGTATTCCCTATAGACTGTTTACCACCTCTTGGCACTGTACCTGCAGCATTGGTTGTAAATATTGACAAGCAGGATGAACCTGGTTCACACTGGGTAGCTCTGTTTGTCAATAAAAAACATGCATGTTGTTATTTTGACAGTTACGGCCTGGAACCACCTCAACAGCTTAGGAATTACATCAAGACTATATCTACTTCTTACAAGTGCAATACCAAATGTGTTCAACAATACCTGACTGCTACATGTGGTCAGTTATGTGTATACTTTCTCGTGTGGATGGTTAGAGGTATAAGTATGAGGGATATTGCTGCTAAATTGAAACAAGGCTATGCTGATGAATTTGTCACTGGCTTCATCAACAGTCTCTTTAGAACAAATACTCCCATATATGATGATGCATTTTTATTTGAACAGCTCAACAGAATATAAAAGTTAGTTTCTACCATAATGACATATCAAAAAATGGATTTTTCACAGTTTTATGTAACATTACCGAGCAATGCTCAGAGTGATCCGAGTAACTCGGCTTCAAATTTTAGTATCAGGTTGCCTCATAGATTGATTTTGCAAGGTGAATGGGAATGTGCACTTTGTGAATTCATCTACCCAAATACATGGTTCAATATAACACCTAGTGATAGTGTAATAAAATTTTATGATCTTCAGACCAATACTGGGCAATTACTAAAAGTACCTTCTACAAGGTATGAATCTGTAATAGACTTAATTGAAGCTATTCAGCAATCTATCAGATTGTTGAGTGAACAGGAAAAAGTTCCATATAATGAGTTTATCGAATTTTCATACAGGAGATTAGCCAGAGCAGTTGTCCTGAAAGTGAACTTGACTAGAATCAAGAGCATAAAATTAAGTGATCCTTTACTCTACCTGTTGGGCTTTGAGAAATGACAACTAGAAACAACTTCATCTGAAAAATTGAAAATTGCTGCTGCACACCCTGCTGATATGAAGGCTGGTCTCGAAACTATGTACGTTTATTGTAACATCATTGAACAACAGATTGCTGGTGATATTTTAGCCCCCCTCCTCCGTATTGTTAATATTGAGGGAGCTTTTGGTGACATTATAGATAAGATATATATAGCTCCTCACTACTTGCCTGTACTGGTAAAAGATATCGATTCTATCGAAATTTCAATTAGAACAGATCAAGACAAACCTATAAAATTTGTCACTGGTAAAACAATTGTGAAGTTACACTTTAGAAAGCGAAGTTTATTCTAAAAATGCAGGTACAAAACATTACTGTCACAGCTGAACTTGGCTGTCGACTAAATTTGGACTCACTTGTTAAAAAACTGAATGGCTCTAAACTGACAATGGGAAAATTTCGGTCGCTAATTTGGCATCTAAATGATCCAAAATGTTGTCTACTATTGTATGAAAATGGCAAGCTTGTATGTGTGGGCATTAAGGCAACTCAGCAGGCTGTGAAAAGTATAGATTATGCTGCAGAAATACTGCTCAAACTCGGCTATTGACCAAGACCCAGGAAATTTAGAATGTGCAATATTGTTGGGTCATACGCCCTAGATCACTGTATCAATGTTGAGGAATTCTATAACACTCATAGGGGTCAATGTGATTATTCTCCCGAATTATTTCCTGCACTTAAATATACAATTAAAAAGCGGGGCTTATGTGCATTGATTTTTCACAATGGTAAAATTATTATTACAGGAGCAAAGACCTATGGTGAACTGCAGAAGAACTTCAAAGAGTTAATTGTCAATTTTTGAACTTGATGAGCAAGTGTTAGTATAATTCAATTACAGTACTACCCACTGGTATAAATATATCATATAGAAAGCTGAAACATTCATTCTCTGCAATGGAGCCTTGCAGGTTGTGCCAAAAAGTTCCTATTCATAATTGTCACTATGCTGTGTGTAAATACGTCCAAGCAGGAAAGTTTAGAGAATTGGGGTCAGATCCTTTGCCAGTACTCAGAGTAAAGACACCAAAGAAAACTGATCATTGTGATCATAGCTATTATGTTGGTTGCAAACTATTTGGAATAAAGTCGAAATGAAAAAAAATCAAAATGAAAAATTCAGAAAAAAATGATAAAAATTGAAAACTAAAAAAAAATAAAAAATGAAAAAAATAATAACAAAAGAAGTATTAATGGTTATACTATAAACCTAATATTTAACCCTTATCTGGTGCACACTTTGTCTTTACGCTAGCAAAAGAAATGACCTATGTTATTGATTTATCTTTAAAATTGTAAAATATGCTAATTTGTGCTTTGTGCTTGTTCTTTATTTAACCAGTCCAAAATAAAAAAAAATTGTGTATTCATAAAAATGGTGACGTAGTAGTAAGCATGGAGCTCAAAGCAATGTTTGTGATGACTGAAAAAAAATGTGGCTTCACTAAAACATGAAAAATGCATAAAGAATATGCTTTCTAAAATGACGTAGTAGTAGAGAACATGTTTACTCCTTCTTTAAAGGCTTGTTGTTTTTTAAAATGGTGGCGTAGTAGCAAGCATGCCTTTCTTCTTTAAACTACTAAATAGTGTAATAGCTGAGCATGAGGAAAACTTGGGAGGGGGAGGGGTCCCATTCCCCCCTATTATTAGCTGGCTGTCTAAAAGTTGAAACTTTATGGCAGCTAGCTGATGACTAATAGGTTCAAAGTGTAGGCTAGCTGTGCTTGCCTATACTTTGTACATGGGCACGATGCTGCTTTTTTTTCTAAGTCAAACGCCTATGTTTTGTGTGTGTCGGGGACGAATTTTACGCTCAAGCCCCCCCCTCTATAGTACTCCCCTATAAGGATGCCAATTTTTGTTGTGTGTGAGGCTAACCTCAATTGTCCATCAGCATCCGGGCACTGTGTTTGACCACAAAAAACTAGGTTTATACATGACCGAAGATGAAGGAATAAAACTTTTTATAATATATAAATATTACATCAAATAAAACTTGAATAAATGTAAGAAAAAACAAGTATTTATACAAATTTGTTATCTTTAATGAAGATGCAGCTCATTGTAGCACATTAAGCTAAAGAAGTGTGAAAAACCATCAATCATCAAAAAAATTAAAGGTTGTGTAATTCTTGCCTTCTTGGATGCAAAGGCTTCTAAGACGTTGGTCTTCTGTATTCTTCTTATTGCATGAATCATTGGTTAAAATATAAGTCTTGCTATTCATTGCTTGTAAGGTGCAGATTTTATCATATTTTCTGTTACATTTCATTTCTCTTCCTTTATTATGAGCACAGTTGTGATATTTAACAACACTCCCACCAAACAAACTTTTGATTGGGGATTTTTATTGATAATATTATCTCCTAATCAATAAATTCCTCAGAAAATTTTTATCATATAGGTGTTGCAATCTTGAAGCTTCCTTTATCATAACTCTTTGTTGCAAAGATAAATGACTATCATTCTCCACATAAGAGTATTTACAATCCTTCCTTGAATGTTCTTTTATGTAGATGAAACATTCTCCCATATTCTCGAACATTGCACTAGCTGTTGGCTTCTGAATCTGAGAATAAAATAAATATGTATTTATAGAATATATTGATCTGAAAATCTATCAACATCACGCATTGAGTTAATAAATAAGTCATATTAACAGGATATGATATTTTCCAGATATATTTATTTAATTTGAAATTCATAGTCATTAGTGAATGTCACTACACATATTCCTACAAAAGTATTTTTTAATTTATTTTTTATGATGATAAATATATACCACACGTGGTTTGACAACATTAATATCAATAGGTCATATAGATCTAATTTAGCCTGATCTTCATCCAATAAGTAATCATCTCCTAGAATATTGGTATATATGGGAAATATTGTTATATATGGCAAATATGTTATATACACAAATTTATACATCTGTATTACATTGAATATTATCAGAATTCAAGTTATGGTTGTTTATATCTTCCCTTTTTTACCCATGGTTTCTGGTGACTCATTTTAAATGTCCAGGGTAATTTTACACACATTTTAGTCAACAATATTAAAACTTGTATTATTGAAGGCAAGAAAATCACTGACATTATAAGTAAAATAACTGATATGACCATTGTTAATATAGTTCTTATCCAATTCATTTCCTTTCCAACATATACTAGTACAGCCTTGATATTAAAATTTGTCACACCAACAGGACATTGAACCAGACAAGTCAAGTTGATATTGAATTTTTCAGAATTCAAGACTACTGTTGATATTGTTCTACTTGAGATACATGTGGCTAGAAAGAATTTATCTCCACAATATATATGAGCTAAAGCATCACTAAAATCCGTTTTGCATTAATACTCTAACTTTGCTCCAGTTAGGCAGTTATAATGGCCCTGAAAACTAATGGGCTGCACTTGACATAAGGTCCTCTGGATTTTTGTAAACAATTAGAAACCTTTCAAATCCACCTGTAGCTCTAATGCAGCAATAGCATGAAAATCAGCAGTTATTGTCGTTCCTTCTCCATAAATAGTAAACCCTTCTAATCTTAAGGGAAAGACGAACTCTATTTTATCTTATAATTCTTCTAATACATGATTCACACAATAGCATGCTACTTGAGTTTCACACCCTTTGAATTCCCACATAATATTTTCCAAACAGCAATCAACTTTGGATGCTTTCTTTCTACTCCAGCATTGCAATGCACCAATAGAACCTGGTGAAGGTAGTCCAGAATCTGACAGCTTTCCAATAATTGTTTTTACACGATTAGTAACATACTGCATATTTAATAAATTTTTCCTGTGATATAGGTGGCGCAAGTGCTCTTGGCCGGAAGGTGGTAGTTTCCAGCACAATTATGAGCCACGTGAATCTTACTTGTTTTGGTTCAGTACTCATAAGATTATTGCTCAGATACACAGTACCAATCTGTTAAATTCAATATGAGGCAAGTTTTGCCCCAGCTGTCCCTGAAGAAGTGGGGGAAGTTTTCAAAAAAGAGCCCATGTTTGTTGTTCCTGGACAACATTAAATCAGAATAAGTGAATTTATTGGCAAGATGGTTATGAAATTACTGGATACACATTCTTTAAGTATAAAGCTCCCCAGATTAGACCCTAAGATGTTAGTGTTGGAACATTTATGATAAAGAAGCAATTGAAAAAGCGTTCAGTTATGTGATTGAGAACCAAGAGACCATATCATTGGGACAAGGGAGAAATCTATCATCATATCGGGATGAAGAAAACTAAATGAAAGATGAAAGAATGTGATCAGCAATTCGAACTATTGCTTTTCACAAAGAAGAAAAGAAAAGATGAAAAATTTCATGAACACAATGTGAATTTGAAAAATTCAGGATGAGTCATCCTTACAATTACTAAAATTAAAATTGGATGAAATTTGATTGGGACAGAAAGATTTTAAAATATACTACACACCCTTAGCACCATGGTAAAATAAAATAAAACAAACAATCATAGAATATTACCAAAAATGCTACAATAATGTTATGTACACTGTTCAATGAATATAAAACAACTAGGGCTAATCCCAAAAATTGTTTGTTTTATGGCTAATGTAGATGTGCAGGCACCAGATAATTTACACAAAGAATATATATATCTTTATAATGCCGAATAAGAGGAGAAAGCACTGGAAAAATGGCATGCTTTTTGGGGTCATACTACAAATTTAAAAAAATTCGTCTACAGTAAACATTATGCAAAGTAGGTCATTTTGAAATTTAGAGAACTATTTTGAAAACTGGACTATAGATTTTATTTTATTTTTTCATATATTGTTAGGCTAGGTTCAATAATCAATCTATGCAAGATCAAAAAAAATTTGTTGTCCAAAAGCTCAGATTTTGATGTTTCAATTTAGTGTGCTTTCAGCATCCTATACCTTTCACAATATTCTTTTTTTAGAAATGATGTTGGGAGCGAAGTTGCTAGGCTAGAGGAGTTCTTTCAGAATATGCAAAAATTTTTCATGAAGATGCAAATTAGGCTCCAACCTCCAACCAAAAATTAGGCTCCAACCAAAGATGCAAATTAGGCTCAAACTCCAACCGAATTAGGCTCCATTGTATACTTCAAATGCATTTTAAAAAAAATTAGGCTTATTTTTCAAATATCTTTCAGTATGTTATACTGAGCACATTGCTCCTCAATATTCTAATTAGCCTCTATCCATAAAAATTAATGCCCCTGAGAATTTCATATTTCAAATTTTGTGTTATTAAAATTCACAATATTGGTGTAAACACTTCAATTTTTGAAATTGGACTGATATTGACCATGTTATGTCAAAATTAAAGATCACACAGACACACAAAGTATATGCACCTACATGTTACAACATGAAAATCTCAAATATGTCATATCTTGTTCAAAACACAACATTTTTCAAAATGGAGAAAAGGTATCAACTTGGAATGGAGTCACCTACAGATCTTTGAAAAAAAATTTATATGTAGTGTAAAGGTACAGAAATATAGTAAAAAATAAAAAGTGGCAGTTTAACAAAGAAAAACACATTTTGAATTAATGTTTGGGTATATAATAACAGTGCCATGTAGTACCAGGGTGTGGGGCGGAGCCCATGCTGATGGAGGGATGTGGGGGGAGACCCCACATTAAAAAAGCAGGGGGTTTTAAAGTGCTCAGCCCACTGCATTTTTAAAATTTAGTCATCCTTTTACTTCAATATGGTATCACCAACTGATACTCTTTAATATAGTTTATATTATTTTGTTAATCCTTTACAGGAGCCAATTCCACAATCAGTCCTTTGGCCCAAAGTATACTTTAGAATGCCAAAGCTCAATTACTGTGGCAAAGTCTGATTTCACAATGCATTTTTTGAAAAAAAAATTGCTCAAGTATTCTTTGCCAAATTATACTCTTGCAGGGTGCACTCTGGACTGCCTCTTGAACCATACTTTAGGTAATTTTAATATGGCTCCTCAAGTAATTGATTAAAAAGTAAATGGGAGGACGATTTTGTGTTGCTTTCTTGGAAAAAAATTCTAGGATCACTTACATCCTTTTGATGGATTCAATGAAGATGGAATTGGAAACATATATTAATTTCCACGAATGGTGATTTATTTTTCCAATGATATAGTGGAAGAAAAAATTGAACACTCTACAAATCGAAGTGCCATGGTTAATCCACTAGAGCAAGTTGTTATGCTTCATGTTCATCCACAAGTACTATTAACTGTTCGATTTGGAGGGTATTGAATGCTTTTACATTTGCCTGATTTTGAAAAATTTTTGTTGAATCAAGAAATTGGCCCTCACAAATGTGGATTTTATGATATAGCCAATTTTCTGCATATGGTTGGTTTAGTAAAGTATACTTTGAGCAATGGAAAGCATATTTTGAAAATTGCAGAGTATACTTTGGAAAGTAGGGTTCCTAGTGGGCATTGTGGAATCAAATTTCAAAGTATACTTTGGGCTCTTAAAGTATACTTTGGCCATGCAGAGTATTCTTTGGTGAAGTATGCATTGTGGAATTGGCTGCAGGCTATAGCACCTGATTGCTGAAGATTGAAGCAAAACGACAATGATTCAACTCTTATATCACATATTTTTAAATATTTGGTGAAAATGTTCCAAAGTTTATCTCTATTCCTCTAATTTTCTTCAAGCATTTGAAATGATGATATTAAATATGCCACTTCTGTCAGCAGATTCACACAGAAAGTTGAGATGTAAAAAATCTACTTTACTTAAATGAACACATTGCTGTCCTCCCATACTCGAACTCAGTGATGGCAGTGGCCAAAAGTGATGAAAAAGTGTTTGCCCCAAGTTCATTCAAATAAATGCCACCAGCATCAAAAAATTCGTTTCGATTGTTTAAACCATCAAACATATTTACAATGTATACATGTGCCAAGTTTTTCGGTTTTTGTTGAACAAGCTTTCGATTCAGAAGAATAATTTTGCTATAAAAATAAATTTCATCCCATTATGGTCAGTTGACTAGCAAATGCACCACTGCAAAACATATCATCCAGGTTCTCAAACCAAACAATTGACTCCAGTATTTGTCATAATCTTTTGTATAATTTTCATATTTCTCTCAAAGTTCCCTCCTTTAAATCTTCAAGCATAATCATGCTCAAGAAGAGACACAATTTCTAAATGTGCAACTTTTAATTGTTGAGTTTTAAAATCTGAAAATTGCAATGCTCTCAAATTTCGATTAGACAAGCAATAATTTGACTATTTTCGACAAATATATGGGAAACTGATTAGTGTTGTGCATTCTTTAGTTTGCTAGAGCATGTTGATTAGTACCATTGTGATTGTAAAGTGCCTCTACATCATAGAGTGACAGAAATTAGGACAGTTATTCTGCATTCCCTCCAAACAGTTGAAGCAATGCTGACTAAGCACTGCCCTAGCTGAAAGACTAAACAACCAATGCTAGAACAAGGTGCAGAGTTTCTCCAAATTAAAATTTTACTGCATTTAGCATTTGTCATGCTGTGATCAATGGATCCATTGAAATCAAATAAATCGTTGATTCCAAAATTGATAATAAACGAACATAATGGTAAAATGCTCAACAAATGAGTGAACCTTCATTTTGTTTATTGTCCCCCCTGGACCTGACAATGTCATTACATTAACAACTTCTACTTGGTCTACTATGCTATTGCTGAACAACAGGTCATTGGAGTACCTTGATGATCTAATATGCTCCCAGATTCAACCTGATTCATTTTTTTCATTGCCCTTTTGGCCAGAAAAAATAAACAACGTTCAGCGCACATTTCAATTTAGAGCAGGATTTATAGTAGTAACCTACACCCCAAAACTGGTCTCTAACTAACTCAATGATAAATTTTTTGCTGGTTTGCCTTAACAAATGCCTGATTTCACCATTTTGTGTATACTGTCAAAATAGTAGTACTCATTATCTTTTGGTTAAGCCAAAATTCATCTTCAACTGACTGGTTTCTCCATCACCCAAAATTTGAGGACCTTTTGCAGTAGTTCACCACCATTATGGACACCGCCAAAAAGCTGCAATATTATTCAATATAGTTTCAAATTTATCTTGACCAGGCAGAATTCTTTTGCGCCACATATATTCACATAGGTACAAATCAACCATTGAACAATGCGTTCCAAAATAACGTTTATTTCGTGACTTTGCTTTACCCCACATCGATTCAACACGTTGTGTGTGGGCCCCAGACACAGGATTAACAAAATTTTCCGAATGATTCACCGTTAGATGATTATAACCAAGTGCAGCGATCCCATTATATGCTGCCCATTGATCAGAGAAAATTGTAGTCCCCGGAATAATTGCTTGTTGGATGATGGGTAGCAATGTGGCAGCTGAACAGTCGGGAAGGGCATAGAGAAAGCATTCGTTACTTTCAGGGCAAATGCCGCCAAATACACATTGCTGAGGAAGAACTCTACCAATGTGATTTTTCCTACAACTAAACATGCTTTCATCAATTTCAACATGGCAATTCAGACCCCCAATCCTGGGCGGATTTTGCAGCAAGGTCCAGGCACAAACTTCGCAAAGATAATTATTGTAATCAACAACTGTATGAGATGAAATTAAGAGCTCCGTTTCGCAAAATTCTATAGACGTTTGTTCACACGACCAGCAGTAAATAAACAAAATAGCGTCCTTAAAAGGCATTCATGCACCTTCAAACCACGTTCCTTTACGTAATGGAATATCTTGTCTACACTGCCTGACAGAACACCTCCATCGGTCTTGTGAATCAGTTAAAGATAAATTCATTTGGTGGCCATTATCGCAAGTTCATGTCTTTGACAGAATTCCATGCTGCTGTAAAAATCTCACAGATGCAACTTTATCCGGTAATTGATCATTCAAATCGAGTAACCGTATTATTAAAATGAAACTGCAAATTGTACTTCTTCCTAAAAAAAATAGTGGTGGTGAACTACTACAAAAGGTCCAAATTTGATGCCATTTCATTTCGTATCTCTAATGTCACTTGCTTTTTTTATGGTCATAGGGTTCGTTTGGTTTATTATTTCTCAGATAAGAATAATTGGGAAAAACTTCTACAATTGATAAATAATCATTTATTTTCTGCAATATCATTGCGATTTGAAAATGTCACTTTCAGCGATTGATATGCCAGTTTGATGTTCCAATCGTTATTGACAAAAATTGATGCATTTGAGAAATGGGACAAAGTTCGATTTCCTCTCATTTCAATGGGCAGAAGTCCCAAAACCCTGTATGCAACAACATGACAACAAGACCCCAAAAGAAAATCTTCAATGTCATGGAAATACTGAAATTTCAAAATAAAAATAGGTTGCATATTATGTCTTGCATTACATAAAGTGGCGTTGGGAAATAATTCATGCAAACACTATTTGAAGGTCTATCAATGATTTTCTGAGCAATTATAGTCTGTTTTAAATATAATGGTCCCATATAAAAAAAGTAAGGTAAATCAGTAATGTAGTCAAAATTGTTCAGACACACCTTTTACTGTAAAATTTTGCATTCCAAAAATGGTTCAATGTAAGACAACTTTGCTTACAACTTCCCCATTCTTTGTCAAATACAGTCTATCAAAATATCACAAAAATCTGAAAAACTACTTGCTTTCAGCTTTAATTATTCAAAAGTGCTTGGCAAAACAGAGACTATAGACGGACCTTCAGACTTGAATTTTTTTTCGTAGCCCCAAAAAATTATGGCATCATTTTTGGACTTGTGATCTAAATTGTGCTTGAGTTTATTTACCATCTACCAAACATTTTATTGGCTTCCATACTATAAAATTTGAGAGCTTTGTGATACCCAACAGGCCAATACTACTCCCTACTACTTTCCAACAGATGGCCTAACAAAGAATTGAACAAAACACTATCCAACTCTATATTTATAAATCTGAATGCATTATACTGATTGGTATATTTTTTGGCCATGCTTTGCACACAATAAAGTATCCCACCAGTCAGAAAAATTCTTACTATTTTTTCTTCTCTATGGGGGATGGGGGCTCTATGGGGGCTAATGGATGTTCTTTTGTCGGGTTTGCAATGGCAAACATGCTTAGTGTATCTGGATGATATTTTCGTTTTTGGGAAGAATCATCAACAAATGCTAGAACGATTAAAAGACTTACTGGATTTTTTAAGTTCAGGAAATATGAAGCTAAAGTTGAGTAAATGCAAATTAGCTATCTAGAGACAGAATATCTTGGGTACCGTATTTCAGAAAAAGGTATTTTACCTGATAGCAAAAAGTTAGAAGCTGTGGCAGAAATGAAAGCACCACGTAATGTAAAGGTAACTAAGTCATTTTTGGGATTCATTTCATATTACAGGAAATTTATCTTGAATTGTGCGAAAATCATGCAACCCTTAATCGGTTTGCTTAAGAAAAATGTGAATTTTGAATGGACAGCTGAGTGTCAGACAGCTTTTGAACAGCTGAAGGCGAAACTCATAATGCCTCCACTACTGAAACACCCTGATTTCAGTCCACCATTTGTTTTACAAACAGATACATCCATTGAAGGCATTGGTGCAGTTCTGTGTCAGTTAGATGATGATGGGAATGAACACCCTGTAGCTTATGCTAGTCCTGTATTGCAGAAAGCAGAACGAAACTATCCAATAACTGAGTTAGTGACATTAGCAGTGGCAGAATTTGTAAAATATTTTAGACCATCTTTGTATGAACATGAAGTGATAGTGGAAACTGATCACACAGCAGTGAAAGCTGTATTACAGAAGGCTAACCCATCTTCGAGAATTGCTAGATGGGGCTTAGCACTGGCAGGATATAAGCTAATCATAAAGCCAAGGAAAGGCAGTCAAAATCAAAATGCTGACTGTTTATCAAGATTGCCCAATACTAAGGCAAAAGTTTTTTTTGATATTGAGGAAAATTGTGTAGCTGATAGAAAAGTTACAGTAATAATGGCAGACGAAGGAAACAAGATAGAGCTAAAAAGCTTGCACAGGTTAGATAAGAAACTTCAAGCATATATTTTAAATTTAAATGATGAAAATTCTAGGGATGCAGAGGAATTTATCATAGAAGAAGGTATATTATGTAAATTTTGTGATGGTTTTAGAAAAATTACGGTACCAGAGAGCTTGGTATTGCTAATATTGCAATCTTATCATGATGATCCTCTAGCAGGTCATTACGGTGCCATAAAAACCCTAGAAAATATTAGCAATAAATACTATTGGTCAGACATGAGGAAAGATATTTTGTAATTCTGTAATGAATGTAAGTCATGTCAGATAAATAAGGCAGCTAGGAAAAAGATTGTGGCTGAGTTGAAACCCATAAAGGTTTCAGGGCCCTTGGAGAGGATTGGAGTTGATTGTATGGGACCACTCCCATTGACTGAAAGAGGAAACAGATTCATTGTGGTATTTGTCGATTATTTTACAAAGTATGTGGAAGCCTTTGCCATGGAAAATATAACAGCACAGACAATAGCAGAGATGTTTATAAATGAAATTGTGTGTTGGCATGGATGTCCTAAAATATTACAGTCTGACAGTGGGTCAGATTTTTTGTCAAATCTGATGACAAAAATAACAGAGCTATGTAACACTAGAAAGTTGCATACTACAGCTTATCACCCAATGGCAAATGGTGAAGTAGAAAGAATGAATCAAACTCTAATGGTCAGAATTCGAATGTATGTTGACAGTAATCAGTTGGACTGGGACTTACATGTTCCCTTTGCTAAGTTTGCAGCCAACACTCATGTGAATGGAACCACAGGTTTTACTCCATTTGAGTTGATTTTTGGCAGATTTGCAGCTCTACCCAAAGATGCAGTATTGAATTATAGTCCACCACCATACATGGTAGACATATTGGACTATGAGCAACATGTAAAGAAACATATCACGGAAGCACTGAATGTGGTTCAGAGGCAAATTGAAAGTTCACAAGATAGATATAAGAGTCAATATGATAGAAAGACAAGTGATGCTAAATACCAAGTAGAAGATTGGGTATTGAAAGAGTCACAAATAGTAAGAAAAGGTTTAATAAAAATGCTGATGTTTCTGTACCAAGGACCATATAAAATAGTCAAAATTGTCAGTCCGAATATTGTAATGGAATTGGTCAATGATCCATCAGTGCCAGAAGTGGTGCACATCAATTGAACAAAGCTATATCCGAAACCATCAACTAGGGATCAAAGCAATAATGAGCCATCAAGTCCCAAGATGATACATGGAATTGATCCAAATGTTGAAGAATCAGATGATGAGAACAACATGACAAATGAGGATGTTTGACCTTAAGGGGTGGCATGTCAAGAGGAACCCTGTTGACTTATCATATTTTTGTACTATGTACTTTGTTTCCGTACCACTTGATTAGGTATTTTTGTAACCCAGTTAGGATATCAACTGTTTTAGTGTTCCTACAGTATATTCTGTATCCAGTTTTGTTCTATCGTGTATCACAGGTACAGTAATCTTAATAAGTAGTGAAGTGAAACATATTCTATGTTTCATCAGTATTATCAGCAGTATTTCTATGCTTGGGGCTTGGCCTAATTTGTGGTTGATGTATTTTTTTAATCTCATTCAGCTGTAAAGTCATGCTACTTTTTTGTATATAAGCCTGTGTTATCTTCTGTAAATCAGTTCGGTATTGTTTATTATTATTTCCTGGTCAATAAAAAGTAAGTCGTTTAGGACTTGTCATTAGAATTTGTCTTTTGACAAGAACCTGAGTCACAAATGGAGCTTGGGCGGTGACAAATCTCAAAAAAAGGACATTCATGTAGTTGACACAGAAGTCAACACTTTCAATAATAATTTCCTGTGTGACTGGCTGCAAAAGGCAATTTTGGGGTTTTGCCATGGAAGATGCTTTGAATTTCAATCCTGGACAAATGATTGTTGTTGCTTCGATTCTACTTGGCATACTTGCCCTAGGTGCTTAGGTTTCAGTCACTACAAAATTGAAAAATGTGAAAACATCATATGACTGAGCTGTTGGGCTTATAGTAAATTGGCAAAGTACAATGTGCATGTCCATTCATGAAGGTCATCACATGAGTTCATAATAACATGGCATCCTTCAATACTGTATATCAGATCATGCACAACCAGAGTTTGTTCAGTAAATATATCACATTTTCTATACTATTCTGTATGGCTAGAACCATAAATTGACTGAATTGTTGCTGCTGAATAAGTAAATGATGTCCACTATCCATAGTCTTTGACATATCTAGCTTTCTGAAAAACAAGCATATGACCTTTGACCCATTGCAATTCAAGAGCTGTAATTCGGTCTCAAAGTATACATTGTGGAGGGTGTTTGCATTGATGCTAAGGATGAAACTTTTCTAAATTCGTGCCTTTTCAGAGGCTTCTCTAAAATTTGGTTTCCAGGCACTTGATTTTAGGTCTTCAAGAACATTTTTTCTCTATTGATGGTTTGGAAAAGCTTTGAATTGTTTTCTACAAGTGTTTCGATAGAGTGCCTAAAATTATACATTTATAGTGTGGCATAAAAGTTTAGGTGCACTTTCTAAAGTATGATTTTCAGAAAACTGATCAACTTTGAATTAAGTTTATTAAATGAATACCTAACATATCATAAGTATGGCAGTAGCAACAACCTATTATATACTTGGACCCACAAGTTTGCATCCCCACTTGGACTCACTCATTCGCATCCCCACTTGGACCCACAAGTTTGCATTCACATGACCAGTGGCAACAACATTCATGCTTTCCAGGGGAAATGAGCAGCCAGCCTTTTTATCCCTAATTACATTTAGCTGCTTTGAGACCAAGATACAATAGCATTAAGGCAAACTCATCCTGGCTGATTGATCTTTAAGATGAGGAGACTGCATGGAGTAAAAATGTCTCATGTAAATCACGTTTTACTGAGAAAGTTAACTGGTCAGGAATTATCCGAAAATAAAGATGCAGGGCGAAAATTCTCTCCAACTTGATGGAGATTTCCTAGGAAAAGATTTTCCCATGAAAATTCCATCATATTTACTATTTAAATGTATTTTTAGAAATAATTTTTTAGGATATTTTGTTATTCACATAGGTGTTTCAGGAGATACTCAGTGATATTTGTCAAGCAAAAGGAAATACAATCGATTATTCCTGGAAACTTGAGAATAGGCTGGAAACAATTACGAATTTTTAGTCATTTTCTCTCAAGCTGAATAAAATATTTTGTAGGTTGCACCTCTTCTAAAAACTGCTCTTGGATATGATACTTGTGCACAGCTGTTCAACAGATTTGGTTATGAAAGTAACAGAACTCTAAAACACAATGAAAAAAGTTGACATGTATATTTTTGCAACCTATCTTTTTCCTTCTGTATTCAGCCCTTTTAAATTTCTAGTTTAAACAAACTCATTGTACTAAAGCTCATGAATAAATAACTACTCACTGTACTAATGCTTGTAAATTAATGGCTAATCTAAGTTGTGGAGCTAATGCCATAATCAAACGATTTGCTTACATCAGTGGCTGAGAGTTTCAGGAACTCTCCCTTGCTGGGTAGGCCTTTTCTGTTTGGAAAGTTAAAGCTGAATGGCTACTGGGAGTAAACTTTTATGGGTCAATTTGAAGTTTTGGGAGCCAAAATTTTTCTTATTGAAGGATATCCAAACATGAGCCCATAACCCATTATTGAATGTTCATCATTATTATATTATTATATTATATTATATTGCTTTTGAATCAGTTGGGACATGTTGAGGATAATTAGAGTTCAAAATATTATTTCCAATCATCTTTCCAGCACTTCACGATGAGGTTTTTTAAATTCTCACACTAAAATGCTGGAAAATCAATCTAAGGATATCTTATTCAATAAACATAAGGTCCGAAAACATGTATCTATCACTGCTCAAAAAAATCTACAAAATCGGTATATGTAATTTACCATTTTTACCAATGCAATATGGTCCAACTTTTTACCAATGCAGAGATGCCTATTGAGTTCTCCAAATGCTGTCTGCTGTTTGGTGCCTCAAATAAATGCAGTGCTTTTCTCGAGCAATTTCATTGGAGGGCTTTCAAACTGGAGCGCACATTGGTAATACCACAGAAGTCTAAAAAATGATTTGAATTTCCATACATTTATTGGTGCAGGGATCAGGGTATTAAATCTAGCTCTGATTGGTGTGCATTCCTTCTTCATATATAACCAAGATGTGTTTTTTTTAACTTGAACTTGAGTCCAACACTGACATTCATCGAAGCAATCCATCAAATGGTCAACATTTATGTGATAGACAACTGAAAGCCATCTTCTACTCATCTTCTGATGCTGTCAGGATACTGTTATAAGCATTGGTATTACCCAATATGGTAAAATAGAAAATATCTAGCAGAGCATCAAAAATGTAATAAATTCGAGTAAGAGGGTGTGTGTCCTTTTTTGTAACATTGCTTAGACCTTGTAAATAAATACAGAGGTGGAAACCCAAATCTTTTCTAACTAGAATGGTATTTGCACACTGAGTTTTGGAAATTATTCCTACTTTTCAAATTTTGTAACTTCTTCTTGAAAGATGTCTTCTCTTTAGTTGCCCTCCAAAGAAGAGGTGTTTTGATGGGTTTACTACCCTGAGTATGGATAGTATAATCATCAAGGATACTTGCACAATCAGTTCAAAAGTAAATGATTTTATATTTCTAACAGTCAACAATCACTTGGATCAATAGCCATATTCAACCACTTGGCAGTAGGCATTTCATTTGTCAATTGAATCCAATTTTCATTATTAACACTATTTAAATGATCAGCTTCCATGAAACACGTTGCAGTGCCAATACACATGTTTGCATTGAGTGTGACCCCAAATTTTAAGGAGTTCATGATCACAAGCATTCACATTACAACTATCAATTGGAGATACAGTGGCAACAAAAAAAAATGTGAAAAGGTTCAGGCTCACTTCTTGTACAAGCAAAAATTACACTGCTGTATGATTTTTGCAGAGATAGAAAACCAGAGCCAAAAGGTCGGTTATGCTCTTTGGGGTAAGAACTACATGTTTGTTCAAGTGAATACCATCTCTTTTTTGTAGTGAGTGTATTTTACCTCTGAGCAGGGTATAATTTCATTTTCGAGATTGATGTTAGACTTTTTGTTATTAACAGTATATTTAGAATGAAACAAAATGTTTGAGCCTGAAAGCAAGTCTGCTGCAAAATTTTCTTGCACAAGGGTCGTGCCTGTTCCTTTTAAGTTACCAAACAATAATGCTCTGCAATCCCTCAGAACCCAAGAAACCCATATCGCTACAAATTTGTCTGGTACACAAACTATGTTTAAAATGAACTGTTTCCTTCATATGACTCTGTCCAGTATGAACACTAGCAGTAGCTGTTTTGGGGGTCTTATTCAGTCAAGGCCCTACACATGCCCTCTAATTTTTTCTGGAATTTCTTTGGAATGGACACAATGCAAAGTATTACACATTTGATAACTGCTAACTTCATTTGAAAAAAAAATTATGAACAACTACTACAGACCAATTTACCAAAAAAAGTATGAACATTTTTTTCATTTTTAATAATGACATGTGTAACATGCCCAGCCAGTGCCCTGACAGATAAGATGCTGTGTCATGAGTGAGGGATGGCCATTGCTATACTTGTCGGAAAACAAGCATGGTCCATCATTTTTTCCTTTGACCCTCAGCATTTTGCCATGACAGCTTCACATGTGGGTGGTTGCCTGGACTGGTTGTGTCATTTATGTTGTCATGCTGTTTGTATTATAGAACAATGTAGCAGATGAGTCCCATTGCACTCTGGGAAATGAGACTACACCTTACAAAAGAAGATTCCTCAATGGGTCTCATATTTGAAAGCTCACTTTTTCCGTTAAAAACAGGACCTTTTTTCCAAAGTGAACATTGTCCACTTGAGTCAGCTTCTTTTTTCTTGTCTAAATATGATAATGTTTGTGTGAGTCACTTGCCCATTATCCATTGGTGGCTTGATTATTCTTTGTTAATTAACCTCTCAATAATAGCTATGGTTCAGTTAGGGGCAGTGATTTAATTTCATGAGAATTCACTTCCATGCTGTAGTCATAACCTGACAGTGACTTGACATGCCCTGTGACAGAACAAACATACAATCAGGTCATGGCAGGGTCATCACTATCTAAAAAGTTGATAACAAACCCATCATCATTATTTTGACCCTGTTTTCAGGGGCAATTTCTTCCAAAATGCTTTTTTAGCTTACATTGTTGACATTCCTTGTTGGGGCAGTCTTTATGTTTGCATCCTGTCTTTTTGCTAAAGTGATATTTTTCAAGACAGTTATGGATCAGGTGCAGATATCACTCAGGGGTCAATGAAAAGATATGGTTGTTTTAACAAAAAACAGCATAGTGCCCTGTTTGACCACAATCAAAACATGTAACCTAATACAGTTCCATCTCTTTTTTATTTTCATCTAAATTTTCTGAAACGAGAATCATAAGTTTTTCAGATTTTTGATTCAACTGTTCAAATTGCCTTTTTACAGGGTCCTTATGCTGGACATTGAGGCCCAGCTATCTGAGATATGAAGAATATGTTGCAGAAACAGGGATGTTAGCTTCAACCACAAATTTGGTGTCCAATATGAGTTGCTCAAGCAACCAATTTTTAAAAATTGTCAGTGTTTCAATTTTATAACAATTTTGATGTTGCTTAAAAGGCCTTCAAGGAACATGGTTTCAATCTAGTTTTCTTCGACACCAATATCAAATTCAGGGTAGGCATTCCTGAATAATTTTTCCAAGTCATTGAAATATAAAGTTTCAGTTTTAGCAAATGTTTGTTTTGTGTAACATAAAGTTTGGTGGTGAAAAAGAGCATCTTGCAGGACAATGCAGCAATGATACTAATTTGAAATGCTTGTAAATTCCCAATAGATTAGAGGAGGTTGGAATGTTTTCATGCTGATTGCTATTATTCACATGATTTATGACAAATGAACCAATTCCTCCATTTTCCAAATTTCTGGGCATAATTTTGAGTCAGCGAACAGCCCCAATAAGGTCAGCTGTAGTTGCAGAACATGAGCTCAACTAAAGTTCTGATTAAATATTAAATTAAATATTAAATGGGATAACAGAAATATATATAACAAAATTATCATACTGTACCTGTAGGATTTCGAAAAGGCAACAAGGCACCAGCAATTTTTTCAAGAGTGGATGTGGCTATATACCAATCTAAAATATCTCTTCCAGGTTGAAGTGGTATTCTTGACCAACTGTTGGAAATCCAATGCTAGAAAAGTAGTGATATAATAATTATCTCTGTATCAAGTATTTTGTTACTGACCTGGAGTGAATATCAAGTTATTTTGATGAGCTGCACAACTGATATTTTTCAACCTGGAATCATTTGGAGAATATTAGAACCAGAAACACAGACTACTGCATGTACCTAAAATAAAATTTTAGGTCAGATTTCACCAAAGATTCCAATAGAACTTACGGTTTTTTTGTTGATATTCTATTTGCTCAGCATTTCACCAAATACTTGTGATAAATGTGCACTAGTGCAGCATTTTGATCCAAGAGGCTGTGTGTGCAATACATACTTTTCCCTTTCATAATTAGCTATTATCAAGTGGGTTGTGAGGCTAAAAACAAATAGGATCAATACATTCAAAAATTTCAAAACATTCTCCACTCTGAAATAACCTGAAAAAGGCTTGGACTTGATTCAACCAAATAAGGGTTGTAAATGAAATATGATTATCAATTTCCTGGATTTTCTCTTCAATTTTTGAAGGAAGTTCGTCATGATATGCAAACCAAGTCTTCCCACATTTTTATTACTTATCTCATTGAATCTTGAAATCCTATTGGCTCGACAAGTTCAAAAAACAAATCACAAATTGACTGCATTTGGGCTATTCAAAACTAAACGAACTGATTTTGGATATTCTGCGGGCAACTATTTCAGAGAAAGAAGACATGTTACAACAAATTAGTTCATTTTTTATTGCATCAACTGATCTGATTATATTTTCTGCCAGAAGAAATTAACTAAAGAGTTAGAGATTCAATATCATGCTTTCATTTAGTTTTAAAATCACTAGGGTCTTTTTTTTAATAGAAACACAAAAATTAATTCTCCAACATAACTAGTAGGAATTTATTCTACAATTACGTTTATTTTGGTTACCTTCTTTTTCTTTAGCTACAAGGTACTTATATGTTGCCTGATATTTCTTTGACAGCCAATACCATGACCTCTTCTGGATGGGTGTATTCTGCATTCAATGCACGTTGCTTATCCTGGGACACTGTGAAGTATTCCCACACTCTGCTAGTGGAAGAAGAACTTGAACTCTTGATTTCTGGAAAACAAGTTTCTATGTACCTTTTTTATTCCCTGAAGGCTGCTGCAGCTGCTCCAGCTTCAATTTAATAAGCTCCCAGATGAGTATTTTTGCATTTCTCACAGCCTTAATTTGTCTTCTAATCAGTGTTTTTTCGACAAGAAGAGAGCCAAACCTCAAGCCTGACAACAACTGCTCATCTTGATTCCCTACCTGGATGTCATCACTATCTAGTTCAATGCCTCCTTTGTACAAATCAAGAGAGTTAGCAGATCTACAAAGGAGAAAAAGAAAATAAAAAAAGGAAGAAAAAACTTTTCAGTTCAATTCTTTTGAAATTTTTCATGATCAGTTGGCATAATACAAGCATCTTTAATGTCACAGTAGAATTTGTGGACAAAACAAATCAGCTAATCAAATGGTGTTGAAAATTTTGAGAAAATTATACTTCCAATGAGTCACCCAAACCACATGTTGTTTATAAAACCTTCACACTGATGCAGTGTGCAAAATGTTTTGCATGTCTAAAGTCTCAAGTAGTGTAAAACAAAAACAGATTCTTTTTCTTCTAGCTTTCACTCAAAGCTTTCATCCTCATCTCTTGAGGCATAAATTTAATTTTGCAAAAAATGCAGCAGCAGCAGCACTGAACATTACACTGTTTAGTAAACAACTTTGGGTAAATGGTAGGAAAACATAAACTAGGCAATCATCAATAGTGATTAAAAAATGGAAACAAAAGTGACAAAGGGTGTCCTGATCTTACTGCTGAGTGGCAAAAAAATATTTATTTCCTTTTTCTGCATGTTGAACCTGCCATTGTTTTGGTTCCACGCAGCGACATTTTGCCACACTAATTCTAGCCTGGTAGTTGCAAACATGGGCTTTGATCTGGCTAACCTTAATCTGAGTACCTTAAAGACATGCAGGTGCTTTAAGAACGTTCTGCAGTCGATTTTTGACTGAAAGTCGGCTTTAGAGCATTCTTGAATGAACTTAAATGCTATGGATGGAAGATGCCCTTTTAAGGGTGAGAAAAGGATGTTATGTGGGGTGGGTTATAGTTAACAAAAGAAAAAGACAACCAATTGATTAGATTTTCACCTCACTGCTTTGGTGTTGGCATAATACTTCAACCATTCCAGGAGTAAGGGAGAAATATAGGAAATCTATAGTAAATAAGCAATCATTATTCAACTGGTATTGAGGTCATAACATCTGTTGACCTAATACTGTATTGTTTCCCTGGCATAAAGAAAAAGAGAGGAGTTCCATAGTGAAAAACAGGTAAAAACAATAAAATTCAGATGGATGCAAAACCTAAAGGGGAGGAATAATTACCATAGGCAGGTCCATATAAAGGAAAATTATATATACCAGCATATGCCTCAATAAATGTACATGTCAAGATATACATTTATATATCGTCCCTGATCTGCATTTTCAACTTTTGAGATAATCCATTTGAAGTTTGAATGATGATGAAAAATCAACCTTCAAAGTATATGAGTCGAATCAATGGGTGTATTTCATTGGTGGTTCTTAATTTTAACAGCTAATGAAATTATTACATTGATGCATTTTTTGGAAGTTCATCAAGGAAATGTCACATATCCAGTTCTTGCTATTCAGATATTTTAGATTATACTCAAAAAAGCCATGCAACTTATCAAGTATGAGACATCTGGTACACAGTGACAACAAATCCTGAATTAGGATGGGCAGTTTTCAGTCTTACAACTCCAGTCATGATGCCATTTTTGAAGGTTGTCCTCTTCTACCCTGGTATCAATTCCAACCACCTGTGGATGTGAATAAAATGAACATTCCTTGAGAAAAAATTGGAAATTTCACTTCTAAGTCAGGGTAACAGTGAGAGTGTTTGAATTTTATCTGTCCTTGGCAATCCTTTTGCATCATGGAACCTATAATCATAAAAATTTTTATTGTAACTATTATTATGACTTTTTTATTATGTATTATGATTATTATTATTGTTATTATGATTATTATTATTATATTTTATGATTATTATGACAAATAAATAAAATTATCAATACTAGATTTGTCTTTCATTGGTCAGATTTCCTTTTCTAATTTGGAGATAAAAAAATTTTGTGGTTACCTTATTCAAACAGCTGCCTTGAATGGTAATCTTTTCAATTGTTCCTTCTCATGCATTGACTGGTAATCAATAGTTCAACCTCCTCAATTTTTCTCATAGCTGTAAAAGGGCACAGCTTGAAGTCAATGGATGATTCCTACCCACACTTCCTTACAAACCAAGAATTCATGCATTTATCCCAAATTTGACTCACAGAAAACTATGGTGAAGCTTTATTCACATTCAATATACAGGAATAGACTATGAAGATTTTCTGCAGGAAGGACAGCAGATTCTAAGTTTTGATTTGTTGCCTGAAGAAGCAGACACCTCAAAGGACTAATGCCATAGTAACTATTTTTAGGCCAAAGGGATACTAATGTTTTTGGGCAAAATTATGCTTTCATTTGCTACTTACTTTTTGATAAGGCTATAACTATTGGCGAATTTAGGAACATTATTCCAGACTATATGCCATAGAATGTATGTGTTGATGAGGATTGACCCTACAATTGCTCCCTACTCCTGAGGCCTATTTTCCGGACAAAATGTGATCTGCAGGCTACAAGCTACAAACTTCCAATGATACAGTAGATTTTTAAAGGCATCAGAAAATCATCAGATGCCCAGCAACACTCTTTCTCCTGATGACTAACAATGTGGCCTCAAAATTAGGCATAAATACTGTAGCATTATTGGAAATTTTGAATTTTTATCCTCAGTTAGGATTTTATTTACTGGGATTGGAAATTTTACACTAGCCAATGCATCCTGAAAATATGTCAATTTCAGAAATTGAGCAGTAGGTTGTAATTCACTTTCCTACTGTATGCAGTGTTTTTTTTTTTTGTACATGACCCATTTGCACATGCACAAACGAGTAGGCAATTTTCATTTGTACATATTTGTACAATGAAAATATTAGTTTTTTAAGCGATTTTGTTTGGGTACTTATTGGTACAGATATCGAATCAAATATATTATGATTTTAGAAGAAGTGAGACTGCTCTAAATAAAATCAAAAAAATACTCAACAACAACAAAATTTATTCAACACCGGGCAGGGCCGCACGCACCATTTTTTTTCCTCGAAGATTTTTTCCAGATGAGAACCCGACCCAAAATTTTTTTCCTCATTTTCCAAAAATTTTCCACATTTTAAAAACGCTCTTAATGTGGCTGCGGATGCGTTTTTATGCATTTTAGGAGCATACCCAAGCATTTTATTGTATTTGTAGTCAGAAACCTGCAAAAATGAGGAAAAAAATTGAGAAAATTCTGGTTATGTTAGTCAAAATGAGCTCATGAAGAATATATCGGTCTTCTATAGGAGCGGATAAACCAAGTTAACGATAGAATTCTCATGAATTTATCTGCTATCAACATTTCTGTGATTCCGATTAGAATCATCTAATTTTATTTAGTTCTTGGTCCGGCGCGGAGCACCAGAAAAATTTTTCGATTTTCATTTTCTAAAACGCTGGAAAATGAACTTTCATAACGTTGGGAAATAAATAAAAATCAGACTGATGAAGTGTAATTTGCTTCCCATTCCGGCGCTTCGCGCCGGAAAATTTTTTGGGTTTTTGTATTCTAAAATGCTGAAAAATAAATCTCTCCAACAAATAATTCGTGAACAAATGTTTTAAAATCGCGTTCTAGAGTAATGTCTTCAATTTCCACCTTCAATAAACGCAAAAGTTCAGATTGCAAACGTTTAAAAAATTCCAATCATCGAAAGAAAAAATTGAGAGACTTGATGAAAAATCTCTATTTTCGGCAACATAATTGACTGTAAACGATTAGAAAATGAAACGAGCTAACTTGATTGATAGAAACTGTTGAGCATTAATTAGTAAGTCGAAGTAGATATGCTAACGGCCGCGCCTGATAGAATATAGTTATAATTATACCCGTGACCGGCGCGAAGCGCGGGAAAATTTTCAGATTTTGACCTTTTAAAGTCTACCAAAACGCATCTTTTCGGTTTAGAGTTCCCCAAAATTTTTTCCACAATGAGAACCATACCCAAAATTTTTTTCTTCATTCTTCTCGTTTGTACATGTACAAATGACGACTCAAAGTTCATTTGCCGCTAGAAATTTTCATTTGCCAACGGCAAAAAAAAAAACACTGACTGTATGCTGACTCTTTCTCCAAGTTAACACATGAATTGTTGAAGAAAGAGATGATTACTTCATGAAAATTAAGGTAGAGGAGTGAATCCTACTGTATCTGAATTTTATTTTTTTTGGAGAGAGATGATAATGTACTAATTATACCAGTCAGTAAGTAGAAAAAATGTTCCATAATTCTACAAATACTGTACCCTGATTCCTCACTAAAGATATATATTTGCTTTTATTTTGACAAGATGAAACTGATGATCTGCAAGATTTGTAGGAAAGAAAAATTAAAATATTTTCATTTTTATCATATTAGTCACCCTCAATTCAATAATAGAGGTATAATGATATGTTCACACTTGACTGCTGATGATGCTTACATCAATTCATCATTTGCTTTACTCAATGTAAATGCAGAATTCATTCAATCGGATTGTAAATCAATCTGGAAGTGAAAAATTTCAAAGTGTAAAAGCTATCTGCTTGCTGTATTCCTGAACATGGGGTGTGATAAACTTGGGACAGGGGAAACAGTCAGACAACCTCTAACAAGAATCTCACATTTTTCCTTGCCTCTTCCAGCCCTTACTTTGTCATTTATTTTTCACACTGTTAGCCCAGACACATATTCCCAATTGAGAGACAGGTATGGGAAAGCAAACCCAGAGAAAAACTAGTAAAAATCTATTTTTAGCATTTGGGACAAATACTTACCATTGAAAATTCAAAGGTCTCCAAAAACCACAGAAAACTCTCTACTGATTGAATATGTTGCTAAAAGTCAATATTTCGAAAATCAAACAATGGGATATAGTTTCAAATGGTGCAAAAGAGAGTAGTATTGTACAATTATTTCAAAAAAGTCAGAGTTCAGTTGACCACTTGATTCAACATGTTGATGTTCAGCAGAAATAGCCTCAAAAAAGTATCATTTTAATTCTCAATCACAGTAGTACCATGCAGAGTGGCATTAAATAATTTGCCTTTTTTTCTTTTTCTTTTCATGAGTATTTGGTTCATTAATCATTTCTTTGTTATCATTTTCCACAGCTTCTGATTCACGGGTTATATTATCATCGTGTTCTGCATTTAGCATCATATGGAAACTATGCAACACTGCCTGTGAGCTAAGCTTCATTGTGTAGGTCATTTGTATTGTATTAGTGTAGGTCATTGCTTCCTTGTGTTGATCAGTCCAATTTGTCACTCAGCATCAATTAGTTGTTGAACAGAGACCTTAGAAAATTGATATTGAGCGTAATATCCCAAGTCATTGTAACATTCAAACATACTTGTTGTATGCACAAACTGGAGATCAATTGAGAGCAAATTATCAATTTCCATTTCATCATTAGTCACAGCATTCAAAAATGTGATTAAATCCATATTTAAAAGTGAGAAAACCTAGACTTGTACTCCCTCCAACTGAAGGCTCGGATGAAATTTGATTTTTTGTTCAGAGTTTGTCCTATCACGCATTTGATGATACAATGGCTCCCTAGACTTTCCCCAGGGATAACCTGAATTTCTCCTAGGGTTAGTCTATCCAGCTGTTTTACCAATTTTGAGAACATGGCCTTCTAACTATCACAATTTAGCTCATGGTCCAATGATGAGCAGTCCCTCTTGCTGAAAAAGTAATTAAGATGCACATAAGCAATGTACATAGAATGCACGGTAATCTTTTCTATGATCTTTGTTTGGCCATAAGATCATATTGAATTGGCATGATATATGCTATCCTGAGGATTTGAGTTCATGACAAGATGCCCTCAAAGTTTATGATTTGAAAAAAATGTTCTTTTCTGCATGTATTTTTTTCCTGGAAAACTCGATGTTGGTACGAACTTTTCAAACACCGAAAAAAGATGGGAGGTGAACACAATTCCAACTAGGATCACAATTATTTTAGCATATGTCACTTTATAGCAGGACTAAACTCCTGTGAAACATTGATCCAAAAATATCCCTGTCCAATAAAATTCAAGGCTGGGGACAATTGCTACATTACACCAAGATGAAGTTTACCACCCAAAGATTGAAAAAGTTATTTTTTGAATTTGACAGCAGCAGAGAAATGGTTTATGTGGTAGTTAATTGAAACAAAATGCAATGACAGATCACCCCTTATGAAAAGCATTAGATTGCAAGAAGATAAGGTATTTGATTTTCCAGGTTTGTTAGAATATGTAGGCAAAGTTGATGACAAAGAGATAGTCATTAAAGAGTATGCACAGAAGCCAAAAGTGTGCACATCAGACTTTGTGCATATATTCAAAGTGAGTATGTGAATATTTATGTTTCAGTCATATGTTTTCTTTGTTGAAGTATAATCTGTCATTGAAATTAGGTGGAATCATTGATAAATAGAGAAAATTGAACAGAAAATTTGAAAAATTTTCCAAAAATTTAGTCTGATTTAGGGTCCTATCTCTTCCTTCCAAGAATTTAATTTCCAGTTGAATTTCAAAGTTGTCCTATTAAAAAATTCAAATATTCAAATTTTAATGTTTGTGAAATTTTCATCATGAAGCACTTCTGAAAACTTTCAAAAATAAAAAAAAACAAAAAATTGAATGCATCTCATTCTTGGATTTTTTGTCACAAATCCACCCATAAGAAAGCAAACAGGGGCACAACATTCATACAATGACAATGTTTTATGGTGAAGATTTATTCATCAGTTCTCATTTGAAAACAAATGTCTATAAAAGTTCAAAAACATGAAGCTTTTCGAAATTCAACGCCATATAGAAACTGAGCAGTAAAATTATAATGAATGATGAAATCAATACATTTTGTCTCAAATACCTTGTAGCACACTAAGAAGTTCTACAAAAATGACAAAGCCAAATACTAGAAACCTGCATCAAACATGTGTAATATTGTACAATTTACTTTTGAAAGCACCCACAGAATAAATTAGAAAAATAAAACTGAGAAATTGAAATTTAATAAATTATGGAAAGTTTAAAATGCAGACTTATGAACAGTATTGGTTTGCAGAAGAGTAAATTGAGACTACGATGATTGTATGATGAGGTGTGGAAGTCGAAAGCAGGTTTTTATGTATTTATATGACATGTGTACTGTTGATTGATTGATGACCAGCTGTCAATTGTGGTCAGGTGCTAAAAAATGGAGTTATCGCTGACATAATTTTTTAATTTCTTAAAGTTTTATAGGATGATGTTTTCCCTGATCAGTGGTATGGGGAGTGAGGAATAAGAAAAAATGAATGATTAGTGATTAACTGCTGTATTTATTCTGCAAAAATTCAGAAATTTGATTTTGATTAGCAGTGGTTTACGGATCAATTTTATGGATATTTTGTTGGCTCCTGGCCCTGTTCAGGATCCTCAAAAGATTGCAGAAAAATTAGGGGAGTGGTGACTTCTGCCCTAGTCATGGCTCAAAATCATACAATTTTTATGCTACAATGAATTTAAAAGTCCCAATTTAAAAGTACCAAATTCAGAAAAATAAATAGTCCCAAATAAACTGCATAGAATGGTGTGTTGAATCGACAATTAAGTCATAAAGTAGAGGTTGATCTTACATGTTATAGAACATTTCCTGATCCTCTTGCCTTAGTTTTAAATGAATAGTATGAAATCAAGTAACACATCAGTATTTAGTATCTTAAATAAAATCAAGCAGAAGTATTTGGTACCCATGACTCAAGTTTCCAGGGTACAGGTACCTAAAAGGCATTATATCAGTATATTACCTCTGCATACTCATTCCAGTTCAAATATTACCAGAGTGAAAATCTCCCATCATGGTGATAACAATGATGTGTAGCAGTAAAATTTTTCATGACTGGATTTTATATATCTGAGCACAAGAGTTGTCTTGCCTATGATGATTCACTTCCTTAATTGCACAATGCAACATCCCATAATTTTTTCAGGGTTGGAAAGACAAGTAGACAATCAATGTCAACTCATCAGTGTTCTAGGGCCCAGTTATGAAGATTGTATATGAGCTGTTTATTTTTTCCATGATTCTGTTCAGTGTTGTAGTTCAGTGTACTTGCTTGTCTTCCCTTCACCTTGGAACAAGAACCCAAGCCAGATGCTGAGTTTGGGGGATGGCAGCCCTACAAAGCTATGTAAGCCTCACTTGCCATATGTATGATGAATATTTTGTGAGAAAAGAATTTGTGTTATGTTCCTCAGCATTTCCTGGCAAGCATACTGCTCTTAAGGTAGCAGAAAAAGCTAGTCTTTTTCGAAATAGTGGTGCTGACAACAATGTTCACCTGATCTTGTGTGATGGTGGCAGGAATATGGTGATTATGCCATTCCCAGTGTTTCCTGTCTAGCTCATGTTCTTTAAAATGTGGTTCATGATGGCATCATGTGGGTGAAAAAGTTGTTACAAAGTTATTGGCAGCAGGAAGAAAATTAGTTGGCCATTTTCACCATTCTCCAAAATGTGCCAAAAAGCTGAATCATAGCCAAAAATTGTTGGATTTTCCAGAACATGAGTCGGTCCAGTGATAACCTACGCAGTGGAACAAGCTAAACCATTTTCTAGACCAGTGAATGCCAATTTATAATGCCTTGATGGATATGGGTAAGCTCTTTGCTGTAAATGAAAAAATTGAAAATTCTCTCCTCTAACCATGAAATACCTAAACTTGCTCAGATTTTTTCATTTTTCTGACATTTTCATCTTCTAGGTGCATTAGCATTTAATTTGCAAGACGATCAATAGACATTGGCCTCACATGTTGTTGCATTGTTGAAACACTTCCAAGAAGTAATAAGAAAATTAACCAATCAAAAAGTCTGTATTGCAGAAATTATCCCCTCCATCCAAATTTCGAAGTGGGCGCTAAACATGTACTTGGAACAAAAATATTTAGTCAGGGCTAAACACAAACCGCTAGCAAATGAAATATATCACCTCAATTCAAACTTATCTGCATCTTATGAATCAGAATTTATAGGTCTGAATGAGGAGATAAAACAATTCTTTTAAAGATTCAAATTGCCTGCTAGCTATAGCTTTCAACTCAAATTCAAGTTTTTCAATGAAACTATCTGTTGCAGGTAAAAAAGGTGGGCAATGTTCTTTCTTCCAGAGTCAAAAACAATGTTCACTCTAAAATACTGGATATGAAGATGCAACAGCTTTATGATCTAAATTACAAGCCATCAATACCCGAGAAAATGAGAAAAAATAATGAAGAATCCTGCACTTCTTTGAGTTTCAAAACTAATCTAAATGTGAGTTAACTGTTGATGACAAAGGTTAACAAAATATTAAACACTACTTCTTCCAGGAAATAGTGGGTTCAAATGTGGACCAGGAAGAGTCAAGCATTGAATTGAAAATTAATGCTTACTTGGGTAAGGATAATAGGTCAAATCATAGACAAGTAGTCTTCTTTCTATACCACACAAGCTTGACATGGAGAACAATCACTTTGTCAAAGCATCTGTACAGATGCTTGAAGGTCTAGATATTGCTGGCCATAACAAAAGAAATACAATTGATATAAATTGTCTTTTTTTGGATTTGAGTTGAGTGCTGATGGCACCCAACCTGCTGCATTGTATTTGGTTAGAGAAGGAACAACATAATTTGAATTGCACTGTGAAACTGCACTACACACAGGTCATATGGAATGAATATGTATGCCTATACTGTTTCATTGTTCATGACTGATAACACTCCTCAGACCTACATGGATTATATAATACAGTGTCTTGCCTGTACATTTTCCTCACACTTTCCGGTATGAAAGCTTTATGGAAGGCTGAATGTAGCATATTTATGTATAAATTGTTTCACTTGGGTGATGGTCGGCAAAGTCCTCACTGGCAAATAGCTGTTTGATGTTGACCTATGGATAGATGCTAAGTTCCAATGCAATCAGTCAGGGAACCGGTTCCATGTATAAGCCAGAGTGTGAGGGATCAGGCTGGCATTCACCAAACCTTGCTCAGGGTTCGATTCAGAGTACAAGTACATCAGAACATTAATTTGCTGCTGCTTTATCTAGTTAGCAAAATCGAAAAGTCAATGGGTGCATGCAATACTCTTTTTCTGCTTTTTCCATGGCATTTTATGAATAGTTTTGAATCATTTAGTTTTTGTCATTCATCTCACTTTAACAAAGGCAGTTGAACATTCAAACCTTGCTTCAAGATTCCTTTTATAATCAGAAAGAAAAAAAAACATTGCTCAGTGCTTTTTTGAATTTGGCATCCTAAATCTCAGCAATATTCAAACACTGAAATGGCGTTTACTTAACAGGGGGAAAAACTGGCAGCTGTCATTGTTTGTACTATTCTGCTGGGTACAATGCTCTTGGCAGTGAGCATAGCTGTTGTATCAAATAAGGGTGGAATGACTAATGCTTACAGCTATTAGCACAACATTTTGGCTTTCTGATGCATGTAGGGTATTGTAGCACTTTTAGAATAGTGTTTCCAGCCTAACTTTCTTCCTCAGTGCAACAGTCTGAGTTTTGGTGGCAGGAAAAGCTGAATTTTTGCTGATGAAGACAACAGAGCATTAGGATTGCCAGTAGTGGGAATTTGGGTGTGTTGGGAATTTTTCACTTAATAAATAGCAGTTGCAGATGACCAGAAATTCATGTTGCATCTATCATACATTTATTTAAACAAATAATTCACTACATTGTCACAATACAGGAAGAAATTGTGGGTAGGAAAATTGTGGGCTGGATGGTGTGACCTGAGTGTATGGTAATCCCGTACCTACAACCTCTCTGGCTGTTATCCCTACAGCCAGTTAGCCAGTTACATACATTTAGGTGACACCCCACAACCTCAGGCCCACAGTTTCCTCATTGTGGCATGGTCTTTCATGTACTGTGGCATAGGGAGTCTGACAAAAATTGAAGTTTTTTAGGCCCTCTCTTTTTAGGTGGCTTCATCAGGCAAGGAAAGACGTAGACACCCTAATGGCAGAGTGTCACTTCATGCAGCAGGCAACACTGTGCGTGATGACCACTAGGACGGTAATTTAGGACCAAGCGGGCAAGCTGCCGCCGCTAGTAATTTTCAAAGTTTACTGTAGAAATTTAAATCGGAATTTTTGGGATATTGCTCACCAATATTTTTTCACCTAGACCTTTCACCATTTGGTGAACACGATCAAAATTTTTTCCGCTATTCTATATATGCCTTTTTTTGCTTAAAAATGCCATGGTGCCCTTTATTTATGCATTTTTGAGCTTTTGTGGACGTAATTCAATCAGTAATTTACGAAAAAGGAAGAAAAAACGAAGATTGTCAACTTGAGTCAGATTATGATAAGAATATATCGAAATTAATGGTAGTAGCAAAAAGCCGAGGAAAACCTATGTATTTGTGCTTAGCCAAAATGAAAAGTCATAGATTCAATTGGAATCATTCTTCTTTTTTTGGGTTCTGCTACCTTAGATCAGAACATTGTAAGATAAATCTTTCTAACACGTATTTCATGATTTGTAATTTAATTTTTCTGGTCTGATGATGTTAATGCTTGAACAATGTGTGAGTGTTTTCACTGTGCCAGGTTGGGTAGGAGGGTAAACCCGAGATTTTATGGGGCAGGGGGTTGAAAAAGTTGTAAATTAAAAAAAAAACACCTTTACCCCCATGTTTTCTAATTTTTTCAAGCTTGGAAGGGGGTTGGGTATTGGGTTGGTCAAGTCCCCCTATTATAGTTATGGGATGTGGGACCCATTTGAAAAGTCAGTCCAAAATTGTCCTTGTCCAAAAATTATATATATTTTTTATTTTCAGCTTGAAAAAAGCCTGCTTTATTCATTAGCAAAAAGAAGGCAGAAACTATAGCGCCAATCAGTCTGTTCATTTTTCAAACTGCAGCCAATAAATGGTGAGTTTTTTCGAGGGGTCAAAAGATAAGCATTGCTGAAGAATGATGATCTATTTTTCAAATACTGCCATATGTTTAAAGAACATTTTGATCAAATATTGAACTTAATTCACATGGACGTTCGGCAGGCCATCAATCCCAATTTCGCCAGAAGAAAGGTTGGCGTTGACTTTAAAGTAAAAAATGTTGAAATTAGGTTAATTTCAGTAGATTTTAAATTCTAAAAATATTTAGAATTTTGGCGACAGGCCAAAGTTTTGTTTCAACTGGTCTTGGCTACCAAATACATCCATCAGCAGTTAACCCAATATTTCATGCAACATGTTGGGTGATTTATGAGGATTTAAAGGGTGAGTTTTTAAAAGTTCCATCAGCGAGTTTTTAAAAGTTCCATCAAAATGCTTTTTATGAAAACTGGAACTTCCCAAATCGCATCTATGCTATAGATGGCAAGCACATTAGAATTAAAGTTATCACTGAATTAACATTTTTCCGTTTTTAAAATAGCAAAGCTATTTTATAGGCACCATCAAACAGTGGAAGTTATTTTTATAGTTACAAAGGCTATTTTTCGACTGAATTACTTGCCATCGTTGATGCAAACTACAAATTTATGATGGTTGATATTGGTGGCTATGGTAGGCAGTCTGATGGTGGCACTTTCACAAATTTACAAATTGGACGAAAATTTGACATGAGTATAAATTCAGTATTTTTCAACATCAGTTATTCATCTTAAAAATCAGATTTTTTTCAGAAGAGTACAATTTTGATGAAAAATCCCAGTTATCCTGAACGAACATTATTTGTGAGAATGTTTTACTGGGGGATGAAGCATTTCCACTTGAAACATACTTGCTTCGGCCATACCCCAGACACCAATTGTCCCACACTCAGCGCATTTCTAATTATCAATTGTCAAAGGCCCGTCGGGTGGTTGAAAATGCCTTTGGCATTTTGGTACATCCCTGGATGATTTTAGCAAAAGCTATGGAACTTGGCCCTGAAAATGTTGACACTGTTGTCCAGGCATGTTTATGCCTACACAATTTTTGCATGACCCAATGGCATCAAATTTATGCGGATAGTTTTAATTGGAACAACTTTACATCTACAAGAAGTTTGGGCAGAAATAGGTCAAAGTTTGGTGCATCAAATTTATGAGATACATTTAAA
Organism: Romanomermis culicivorax; assembly: GCA_963922205.1. Lineage (NCBI taxonomy): Eukaryota > Metazoa > Nematoda > Enoplea > Mermithida > Mermithidae > Romanomermis > Romanomermis culicivorax. Next base: position 131,800 of record CAWUHX010000459.1, read on the forward strand.
GATTATTTTGTTAGTGTTGCTGGAAAAGTTTTTTGGCAAGATGAAATTCTATAGTTTGGATAGAAATGGATTACGTCAATTTGAAAATCAAGTTTAAGAATTCTATAGTCTTCTCTGGTGGTTTCAGAAAAAACTTCCTAGGGTCAACTTCAACAGGGAGGTATACATTTCCTACCCTAGGGGGACATTTTGATCTTGAACACTTCTACATCATTTTCAGTTTGACTTTTCCCCAGTATTTTGCATGTTTCACATCATTTTATTGTGTATAATTTTTACAAAAACTACTGCTCAGAAATTTTGTGAATCATCATTGCAGTGTCGGCCATTGCTTCATTGTGTCTTTCATTCGTCAATTTTGGAATTTGGCCGGCAATACCCAAGGCTAAAAAAAGTTTCACATAACTTTAAAAAAAACTGGCATTTGGAGCATTTCTGGCAAGATTTGAATACTTTTCCTCACAACCCCAACATGTTTTGTGGATAGGTATGGATGCAGTACCTCAACTACCCCCACAAGTGCACACATGCTTACCCCAATTATCCAAATGATCTTTACAGTCTGTGGCACCCAGTTTTTTAATAATTGCTGGAGTCATTGGCGACATTTGACATTTTTTGGTCGATTGTTTGGATACAACTTGTGTGGGGCTGTGGAAATTGATGTCCTTGCTTGGTGTCATGGAACCAGTGCTTTGAGCCATTCGGCTTTCATCAGCGCCAACTTCACAGTTGTAGGCAATTGGATCCGGATAATTGCTCTACTCATCTAACAATTCTTCCTGACTATTGTCACCAGGTTTGAACATTTTCGCATTTTGCAATTTTCTTCATCTGTAATTCCCCCATGTTCACCCTTTTTGGGTACTGATAGATGTTCAGTTAAATTATCAGGGGTTCTAAATAATCAAAAATGTAGAAAAGCTGTCAAAAAATTAACTGCTCAACAAATTACGTTCTTGGTTTCATCAAATCTTTTAAAAATGACATTTGTTCCAAAAACTGTCACCGCAGGATGTATGATTCTGGAGCACCACTAGTCAAAGCAGCGCATTTGTTTCGTTGTTTTTGATACACATCCCTGATGTTTTTGAACACTTTTCGACAGTTGTCAGCTAAAAATCAATCATATATATTTATTGTTTGATCAATCATATCTACTCAAAACTTGGGGATTTCTCCTTTTACCCGAGTTGAATTAAACTCACCAGATAAACCAAATTGTTTCAATTCGCCAGCAATAGCTGCCCAACATTGATCGATGGCATCTTGTTTGAAATGATTTCTGTTTCCCAGATCATAAATTACATGCTGATTTCTCACTGACTCAATCAATGCCTCTGAAAAATCTGACAATTTTTGTTCATTCGGTAATGGGTGAAATTCTATCAATAAATATGGCACTGTGGACCTTCTGGGAAAAAGCAGGTAGACTTTTTAAAACTTGACTCAAGGCACATAAATAAGTCTGGGCTTTTTTTGCACAAGCCAGGTTGGGATGTGCAATATGGATAAACAATTTTGGCTTTGCATAGAAAATTTTTTGGCTAATCACTCAAAAATCAATAAATTTGCTCAATTTTGTTGGAAAAATCTTCAGAATCTAGTTTTCTCGTACTTCATTAGATTCAAAGGTTGGTATGAGTAACTTGTTCTACACATAAAGGCCCTGCTATACTTCAACAGCTGGAGCCAGTCCAGGCTGGATGGCGCTGGATGAAATATTTTTAAACCAGTACCAGCTGGTGATGGTTGTCACTGGTTGCAAATTTTTTGCTGCTATACTTCATCTGGTGCTGGCTCTGAGATACCTACTGCAAACCTACGAAAAAATCATAAAACACTAAGATGCATTTTTTGCACCATATATCGCTATTTTTTAAATTTGTGTCAACTGAGAGCGGTCAAAGAGACTCTATCTCAGTTGACGGTTCGACTAGTAGCAATAAAAGATAAAATATTTACTAACCTTTATTGTGGATAAGCACAATATACAGTAATATAAAATATCAGTAGGCACAATATACAATAAAGGTCGAATGTTAGAAAGAATGAAACAGACAAAATACGGGAGTATATATACTAAAATGGTATGCAAAGATATGGTAATGAACCCGTGGGATAAGAAATTATATATTCAACAAAATATAATAAAACACATACAAAAATCAGGTTATCACTGGAAAAATCTCGGTTTCCTCATGTTCTTCTTTGTTGATATTCAAATGTATGCATTTCTTCTCATGAATTATGCACTATCTTTTTTTCTCTGTGAATATTAAACAAATAGGCGGAGTTTCTCCTACATCTGAGTCACTTGTAGTTCTGTGTTCTATTGATAAATCTCCGCCCTTTTATCATAAAACGATAGAATGCAAGTTGTATTTGTTGGGAAGTCAATTTTTATCTGTGAAAGTTTACTGTAGTTTAGTAAATTGAGAATTTTCCCAGTATTTTTTGTGAGAATTCACAATACTCCCAACAGGAGAAAAAAAAAAACCTTCTCTTTTATTTTCAACACAACATTTATTATGACACGACATTCATTCATTTAACTGATAGTGTCAGTACTTGATATCATGATTGTATCACTTTCGGAGTCTTCTTCTTCATTCAACTCAGCAATGAGCTGATTGATTTCTCCTTCTCGATAGTCACTCCATATTTCTCGTTCAGATGGTTCCATATATTCATATAAACAACTTGTTGACGTTTCAATTGGGATAAAATCCTTGGCAAATAAGTTCCACACATACTCGTTAAAATTAGTGTCTCTTCCACTACGCCATTGATACTGTAGTGTTTCTAGAGATGCCATTGACATCATAAGAAACATTTTACGCCCAAATTTTACCTTGGCATCTTCAATCCATGTATAATTGCTTTCCATTATCTTGACAAAAACTCGCAAATTCACAAGAAATAATTTTAACTTTTCAATTAAACTCATTTTTCTTGTGAATGAAGAAAATTATCGATGAAGTGTATCAATATGGCTCTGCAATGTTTCAGTGATAAAATTTATCTCTTTTTATAGTGTTCTTAATACATTCATGTGGGTGTTTGGGAAGTGGAAACAATATTAATTCAGCTTGTGGGTGGTTTGCATCATTGTGGCTTATGTGTAATATATCTTTAGCTAGGTCATCAAAGTAATGATGTCATAAAAAAAACAACGTGCCTTGTTTTCATTTCACTTTTCTTTTTTCATAAAAATTTATTCTGTGATGTAACAATGTGACATCATTCTCTTTCAATGAAGAATTTATCTCTACGAATATTTTTATCAGTTGTTTCATCATCTGATTCTTCCAGCCATTCTTGTTTTTCATTTTGTTCCATCGGTTTTGCTGTATTCATAGTTGAATTGAAACCATGCTGTGTCTCATTTGATGGACTTTGATCAATTTCTGCCTTTGGCATCAGTGATGTGCCACATTTTTCACAAAATTTGTTTGTTGGCATGGGTTTCACATGAGTTCCCCCTTGAAAGGAAAAATATCGATTGTTATTTGATTTTCTAAACTTACAAACTGGAATCATTTGAAAACTTCCATTATTGTTGAATGGATGGATACTATTGAACCAGCATTCCTTTGTACTATGGCCCATCTTTGAGCAAATTTTGCAATATTTAGAATAAGGGCGAAATTTTTGTCCATTGACCTCTCTTTTCCTGATCAGATATTGAGCCTGTTGTTGAAAATTGTTTCTATTGGGAAACATCTAAACAATATCATGATGTACATATAAATTCATCACTGTTCTAAAAAATGTAGTGATATAACTAATAGGACAGCAATAACCAGGTCACACATTTAAATTTTATTATCTAGTCAATACATAAGAATTCAGTTAATATTTCTTTTCCATCATTGGTTGGGTTACTATCTATCCCATATATTATGCCACCTATCAATTTATAAATATCATATGTAAGCCATTCTTGTTTCATGAATGAGCATGAACAATGATAAAGCAGTGTACTTATCTGATGGGAGCAGATTATGTCATTATTGATAAGATACCACAAATGTCTAGCGAAAGCTTTTTGACCATTTGTTTCTTGGAACATTTCTTTATTTTGCTCGAACCACAGCATCATTGTGACAGATACCAAGGGATATATTTTGATTGCTATATTTTGAAGGGCTATTTCTTCATTCAATAATTGGATTGATTGCAACACCTTTACATGACAATGGAGGTTGAATATAAAATTGTAGATTTGGCTCCGTATTTCAAGGTCTGACATTTCCTAAAAACCGACTGATGATTATTCATATTTTAATAATAGTCAAGTAATGATATATATTGTCTAATGACAAGTATTGGTATATGGTTATTGATATCCATGAATAGACTGACAAAAAACAAAATACCCAGATAAATTTTATTCAGTAAAATTCTAAGCCTCAGGGTTTCCCATATAAAAGGCGTCTTCACTCCAAGTGGTGGATATAGCATCATTATCATTCAGAGGGTTTTCATCAATATCTAGGAATGTATTCCATGGTCTAATACAACCAATTATCTGATTGATCTCCTTTTCATTGAAAGACGCCCATTCCACTCTGCTATCAGTATTTAAATAATCATAAAATTCTCCTGCGGCAATTTCTACAGGAATAGATGTCGCTGCTAATAAGTTCCACAAGTAGGTGTATAGAGTAGCAACACCTCTCTCCCCAAAGAGTTGTTGAGCATTAGGGGACAGCATGTAGAATAATGTATTGCCAAATGCTTTAATTGCTTTTGGCTTATCAAGGAGATGGTTGTCCTTGAGAATTTGACAATAAATTCTAACCTTGGAGATGAAGCATGATAAATTTGAATTCACTGTTTCCATATTTCTGAAAATACAGAAAATTAAGTAATCTTTCTCTGTCATTTTTTCCTTTCATTACTGAGAACCCTGAGGGACTACAATTTCATTCGTTTTTGCTCATATCATCAGCATGTTTCAATAATAATTTCATAGCTTCTTTGTTCAGTACTTTCTTTAGCAAAGTTGCTGATTTTTTCTTATTGTACCCACACAATACATGGTTGTGGGTTACTTTTTTGCAAATGAAACAAAATTTTTCTTGGTCTGACTTGTTGGATGGACAGTGACACCAAGCCTGTGTCTTTTCTTTACAGATTATGCAAATTTTCATCATCTAAAAATTATACACACTATTTATATCAGAAGAAAGTTATATAGAATATAACATAAAGTACTCCCTCCATTACTTAAGATATATTATAAAAATATTCATACTATCAATTTACACTATGTACAAATAAAGTAAGCAGACTACAACTGCTTATTACTATACTTTTGTACTCCTCTCCTCTTTTTTCTAAATGCAGAGGGAAGAGTGCACAAGATTTGCATTATCATTGGTGCAAACATTATAGTGATAACAACTAGGAATATTGCAATTATCACTGTGACTATAGTTTTGAACCAGTTCATTTTGAAAAAATCAGTAAAAATATTACTGAATATGCTATAGTCTGAGTGCTCTGTTCCATTAGATGCTGTTATGATGTTTGAGATATTACTCAGTCTATCTTTTTCAATATAGATTAATATTGCACTGATAACAAAATTAGTAGTACTTGCTGGACATTGCACAGTACAACTTTCATTTATGTTAGCTCTTGCAAAGTTTAATGTGGAGATGGATTTTACTCCTGATGGAGTACAAGTTGAAGTGAAATGAATGTTTCCACAGTAAATATGAGCTATAGCATCACCAAAATTAGTTTTACAGATGTGTTCCAATTTTGCACCTGTTAAACAGCTGTAACATCCTCCAAATTTTATTACTTGTATCTGACATGTGTTTTTATGAATTTTTGTGACTAAGTTGAAACCTTTCATATCAATTTGGAGTTCTAATGAGGCTATACTGTTGAATTCAGCTGAGACCTCAGTTCCTTCCCCTGAAATAGTAAATCCCTGCATTTTCAATGGTAAAGGATATTCTTTTCTGGTGAATATTTCTTCCAATGCCTGGTCATCACATGTACATGCAACTTGGGTTTCTCTTCCTTGACACTGACAAGGATTAGAGGGAAGATAGCAATCAAGTTTGGATGCTCTTAGTTTGTTTGGGCATTGAAATCGACCAATACTACCTGATATTGGTTGACTAGAAGCAGATGCTTTTACAATGGCTGTTCTTTTTCCATCTGTTAAAAATTGACTGCCTAATATTGGAACTTGAGGAGAACTCATTGATGGTATGCTAATTCCCATATTTTTCCATTCAGCTGAAGTACCAGGTCTTAATATAAAACTTTCTTGTAACTGCTCATTATTTAATGTTATTCTTGCAGTTACTTTTATTTGATATTCCCACTTAGGGCATGAAAAAACTTCATAAATTTTCTCTGATACAGGCTTAGCACATATTCTATAAAATAGACATGCGGAGGAGCAGAAGAAACATCCACATCCTGCACACCCACATGACTTGAGACAATATGTATACCCTGGATACTTGTTAGCCTCATCTGCCAATTCAGGTATCATTGTACCAGGTTGAGTGCTAACACATGTGTCTCCTGAGCATGATCCCATACTAGGACATCTTCTAGATGATTTGACATACATCTTTATTGATCGTGTAAAGTAGTCTACTGGCTACTGATATGGCTAAAACGCCTACTGAATTATTGTTAAAATCTTTTATGAGCAGGCAAGTATCTTGTCCTTGAGGCACTAAGGCTACTCTTGTTGTTTTCGTTATTGTGCAGTCAATTTTACTATCATTTGTTTCACTGCACACTGATTGTTGTGCAGTCAAAGTGGTCACTTTACTACAACAATCAATGTAAGAAAGTACATTAAAACAAACCAAAATGATAGTGAATAAGGAGCTGTCTCTAAGAGGCCTATAACTAAATGGTCTTCTTGATCTATGTTGCATAAGTGTGCCTGTTTTTGTACAACAATTACGAATGCAAAATCTGACCAATTTAAGTAAAATTTTCAAAATATATACTATGACTTTTAAAGTCTGAAATATTATTTTCACTAAAAAATATAATGCTCCAGAAAATATATATGTAATGAGGCAATTAATAGTAGATAACCCGTAGGACTGCACTGCGGATTATGTAAGAGTTCAAGGCAAAAAATGCACTTAATTGATTCACAAAACGGTTGTGCCTCACACGTTTTACTAATCGTTTTCTGCACAACACCGCTGATCCATATCTTTAAGACAAATTCATGCCTAGTGAGTTCTACATCAGGAGGAAAGAAAATTTCTTCCTGCTTTTCAGGGAAACTGATTTCATAACAGTATGAGTTAGAACAAATTTCTATTGCTCCCACATTTTCCTCCAATTCTATGTGAACTCCACCCTGGATACATTTGATAGAACATGAGGAACAGTCTGGAATTTTAAAAAGAGATCCCTTTGATTTATGGTCATAGTAGGATACTTTGATACTTCCCCATGCTTTTATTGGGACTGCCCCATCTTCATTAATGAATTTTACAATTTCATGGGCTTCAAAATAACAGTATGTTTTGCCTTACCATTTGCAGTGCAGTTAAAATTTTTGCAAAAATCTGGGGTACCCACTATTGGTGGGCCCTCCCCCCACACAAACTTTTTCCTCTTTCTGGCCCAGTTTCATATGTTAACTGGAGATTCTTAACATAATATTTTTCTCCATTATAAAGTTCTATCTGATTGAGTTCGGCAATTAATTCCACAGGAGAACACACTTCACTTTTTACAAAAGAGCAAATGGATGGGGTTGATCATGCTAAAATTTTCTTGTAGTTCAAAGGCAATGTAATATTTACCCCTTCTTTCTGAGCACATCCACTTGACCATTTAGGACATCTACAAGTTTTTCCACAGGTCCCTTTCCTGATAAGGATTTTCCTTGTCTGCATATGACTTTGATAGCACAAAGCTCATTAGTGATCTCATTTTTCTTATCACTATTCCTTCTTGTACACACGTTTGTGCGTGTATTATTTCACTTTCATTTATCATGCAATATTCAATTTTATCCCACACAGCATTTTTAACGCTTTCTGCATTTTGTGGTGTTGTACTTTGAATTTCAAATAAGCTAGTGAAAGTTTTCGTCATAAAAAATGCATTGATGCTTTCAGAATCATTTATATTCTGCTTTCCAAAACTTTTGTTATTTATTTCTCCTGTTTCTTCGTAAAAAATTTAGTACTCTTTACTGTTAATTTGTTCATATGTGCTAGCTGTATAGTAGTTTTTTCTAAGCTTTTTGTGTCCAGATCAAGAATCTTTATTCCTTTGACCTTTACTTTGAGCTTAGGACTCATTGCTACTGTGATTACTGTTGTCGTCATTAATTTTTTCATTTTCTTTATAGGAAATATTTGTGGCCATGTTAATATTCCCTTATTATGCCTGGCCAATGGATTACCAGGTAATAATTTATTTTTATATGCTACTTTTGTCTGTGGGGCGCACAGTCCACTAAGCACAGTTAAAAATATGCAAATATACATGATCATAGAACTTAGTTTAAATTTTAGTAGAGAGAGATACTGTGGTACTTTGAATGTACCCACATAACTTGTTTGACTAACATTTGGGGTATCTTCCTCTGTATTGTTAGCCTCCTGCTCAATTTCATCACTTTCGTGGTTTTGAAATTTCTAAGGGATACACTAGATTAACTGGTCGTCTTATAGTATTTCCATTTGCTGTTTGAAGGTTAACTGATCTAACCTCTCCATCTTGACCTCTATTTAACTTGACAATTTTTCCCAATTTCCAGTAACCTCTTGGGACTTTGTCTTCTTTTATGAGTACAATGTCATTTTCATTTGGTTTGAAGTTCGAGTGTATCCTCGGTTGTTTATGGTCTGATGTAAATCTTTCTCTAAGACTAGTTAAGTAAGGTTTCATTCCAAATTAACCAAAAATAATCAAGTACTTCTTGAGTTTCTTTCCAATATTTTATCAATTTTTGAGTCGAATTTAACTCTACTGGTACATGTTCATCTTCTTCTTCTTCATGGCGATCTTCCTCTAACTGAGGAGTCCCACATTTTGCGTTTGCATTTAGAAAATCCATAGGTCTTAGACTATGGTTTGGTAATTCATCTGTTTCATAAATTAGAGGTCTTGAATTTACTATAGCTTCTACCTCTGCCAAGAGGGTTAAGAAGTCTTCTAAGCCAATTAATTTTCGGCCCAGAACTCTTTTTATACCTTGTTTTACTGTTCCTATCAGCCTCTCATAAAAGCCTCCTTCCCAGGGAGCAAATTCTGGTATGAATACCCATTTTATTCTTTCTGATGAACAATAATTCTGGACTTCCTCTACTGCATTTTCTGGCCATACACTATTTATGGCCCTTTCTGTTAACTTGATTGTGATGCATTGTCAGAGATAATTTTATCAGGCTTTCCTCGCCTTGCTATAAATCTTCTAAGACAGTTTAAGAAAGTTGTGGCTGTCAAACTGTTAACATATTCTAAGTGAATTGCTCTTGTCACTAAACAAGTGAAAAGACAGACCCAATATTTGTATTGGCTACCATCTTCACCTTTAATCTTCAATGGTCCAAAAGAAATCTACACCAGCATACTGGAACGGGGTTGCCCGATTTACTCTTTCCTTTGGTAACTGTGCAAATGGTGGTTGCACAAAAGGACCATTGGTATATTTTTTACATATTTGACAGGTCTTCAAAATTCTTTTTACAGTTTGTCTACCTTTAGGAATCCAATATCTTTTTCTTATCATTGATAAGGTATGTGAGGTTCCAAAATGCATCAGTTTTTCATATGTCTCTAGGACTATTAATGTTGTTAGATGATCTTTCTGTGGAAGAAGGATTGGAAATTTGGCATCATTTACCAATTCTGAGTTACTGAGGCGCCCATAACACCTCAAAATATTTCCTGGGTCCTTTTTTACACCCAGTTGTTTGAATAGTAGCTTTGTTGCTGATGTTTCTTCATTATAATTTCTCGACTGACACTGCTTTATTAGCAGAATTTCAACAGTATTAAATTCCCCAAGGGAAAAAACAACCATTCCTTTTTTATTTTTGACAAAAACTAAATTTTCTTGATTTTCCAAGTTTCCAAATTTATTTTTCAAAAATCTTAGTACATATATCATGATTCTTTGTAGTACTCTGCGTTGATACCACTGCTT